>JAVXUO010000226.1:12500-20000 GCA_033065855.1 Escallonia rubra
GGTTTAGGGTTTAGGGTTTAGGGTTTAGGGTTTAGGGTTTAGGGTTTAGGGTTTAGGGTTTAGGGTTTAGGGTTTAGGGTTTAGGGTTTAGGGTTTAGGGTTTAGGGTTTAGGGTTTAGGGTTTAGGGTTTAGGGTTTAGGGTTTAGGGTTTAGGGTTTAGGGTTTAGGGTTTAGGGTTTAGGGTTTAGGGTTTAGGGTTTAGGGTTTAGGGTTTAGGGTTTAGGGTTTAGGGTTTAGGGTTTAGGGTTTAGGGTTTAGGGTTTAGGGTTTAGGGTTTAGGGTTTAGGGTTTAGGGTTTAGGGTTTAGGGTTTAGGGTTTAGGGTTTAGGGTTTAGGGTTTAGGGTTTAGGGTTTAGGGTTTAGGGTTTAGGGTTTAGGGTTTAGGGTTTAGGGTTTAGGGTTTAGGGTTTAGGGTTTAGGGTTTAGGGTTTAGGGTTTAGGGTTTAGGGTTTAGGGTTTAGGGTTTAGGGTTTAGGGTTTAGGGTTTAGGGTTTAGGGTTTAGGGTTTAGGGTTTAGGGTTTAGGGTTTAGGGTTTAGGGTTTAGGGTTTAGGGTTTAGGGTTTAGGGTTTAGGGTTTAGGGTTTAGGGTTTAGGGTTTAGGGTTTAGGGTTTAGGGTTTAGGGTTTAGGGTTTAGGGTTTAGGGTTTAGGGTTTAGGGTTTAGGGTTTAGGGTTTAGGGTTTAGGGTTTAGGGTTTAGGGTTTAGGGTTTAGGGTTTAGGGTTTAGGGTTTAGGGTTTAGGGTTTAGGGTTTAGGGTTTAGGGTTTAGGGTTTAGGGTTTAGGGTTTAGGGTTTAGGGTTTAGGGTTTAGGGTTTAGGGTTTAGGGTTTAGGGTTTAGGGTTTAGGGTTTAGGGTTTAGGGTTTAGGGTTTAGGGTTTAGGGTTTAGGGTTTAGGGTTTAGGGTTTAGGGTTTAGGGTTTAGGGTTTAGGGTTTAGGGTTTAGGGTTTAGGGTTTAGGGTTTAGGGTTTAGGGTTTAGGGTTTAGGGTTTAGGGTTTAGGGTTTAGGGTTTAGGGTTTAGGGTTTAGGGTTTAGGGTTTAGGGTTTAGGGTTTAGGGTTTAGGGTTTAGGGTTTAGGGTTTAGGGTTTAGGGTTTAGGGTTTAGGGTTTAGGGTTTAGGGTTTAGGGTTTAGGGTTTAGGGTTTAGGGTTTAGGGTTTAGGGTTTAGGGTTTAGGGTTTAGGGTTTAGGGTTTAGGGTTTAGGGTTTAGGGTTTAGGGTTTAGGGTTTAGGGTTTAGGGTTTAGGGTTTAGGGTTTAGGGTTTAGGGTTTAGGGTTTAGGGTTTAGGGTTTAGGGTTTAGGGTTTAGGGTTTAGGGTTTAGGGTTTAGGGTTTAGGGTTTAGGGTTTAGGGTTTAGGGTTTAGGGTTTAGGGTTTAGGGTTTAGGGTTTAGGGTTTAGGGTTTAGGGTTTAGGGTTTAGGGTTTAGGGTTTAGGGTTTAGGGTTTAGGGTTTAGGGTTTAGGGTTTAGGGTTTAGGGTTTAGGGTTTAGGGTTTAGGGTTTAGGGTTTAGGGTTTAGGGTTTAGGGTTTAGGGTTTAGGGTTTAGGGTTTAGGGTTTAGGGTTTAGGGTTTAGGGTTTAGGGTTTAGGGTTTAGGGTTTAGGGTTTAGGGTTTAGGGTTTAGGGTTTAGGGTTTAGGGTTTAGGGTTTAGGGTTTAGGGTTTAGGGTTTAGGGTTTAGGGTTTAGGGTTTAGGGTTTAGGGTTTAGGGTTTAGGGTTTAGGGTTTAGGGTTTAGGGTTTAGGGTTTAGGGTTTAGGGTTTAGGGTTTAGGGTTTAGGGTTTAGGGTTTAGGGTTTAGGGTTTAGGGTTTAGGGTTTAGGGTTTAGGGTTTAGGGTTTAGGGTTTAGGGTTTAGGGTTTAGGGTTTAGGGTTTAGGGTTTAGGGTTTAGGGTTTAGGGTTTAGGGTTTAGGGTTTAGGGTTTAGGGTTTAGGGTTTAGGGTTTAGGGTTTAGGGTTTAGGGTTTAGGGTTTAGGGTTTAGGGTTTAGGGTTTAGGGTTTAGGGTTTAGGGTTTAGGGTTTAGGGTTTAGGGTTTAGGGTTTAGGGTTTAGGGTTTAGGGTTTAGGGTTTAGGGTTTAGGGTTTAGGGTTTAGGGTTTAGGGTTTAGGGTTTAGGGTTTAGGGTTTAGGGTTTAGGGTTTAGGGTTTAGGGTTTAGGGTTTAGGGTTTAGGGTTTAGGGTTTAGGGTTTAGGGTTTAGGGTTTAGGGTTTAGGGTTTAGGGTTTAGGGTTTAGGGTTTAGGGTTTAGGGTTTAGGGTTTAGGGTTTAGGGTTTAGGGTTTAGGGTTTAGGGTTTAGGGTTTAGGGTTTAGGGTTTAGGGTTTAGGGTTTAGGGTTTAGGGTTTAGGGTTTAGGGTTTAGGGTTTAGGGTTACGGGTTTAGGGTTTAGGGTTTAGGGTTTAGGGTTTAGGGTTTAGGGTTTAGGGTTTAGGGTTTAGGGTTTAGGGTTTAGGGTTTAGGGTTTAGGGTTTAGGGTTTAGGGTTTAGGGTTTAGGGTTTAGGGTTTAGGGTTTAGGGTTTAGGGTTTAGGGTTTAGGGTTTAGGGTTTAGGGTTTAGGGTTTAGGGTTTAGGGTTTAGGGTTTAGGGTTTAGGGTTTAGGGTTTAGGGTTTAGGGTTTAGGGTTTAGGGTTTAGGGTTTAGGGTTTAGGGTTTAGGGTTTAGGGTTTAGGGTTTAGGGTTTAGGGTTTAGGGTTTAGGGTTTAGGGTTTAGGGTTTAGGGTTTAGGGTTTAGGGTTTAGGGTTTAGGGTTTAGGGTTTAGGGTTTAGGGTTTAGGGTTTAGGGTTTAGGGTTTAGGGTTTAGGGTTTAGGGTTTAGGGTTTAGGGTTTAGGGTTTAGGGTTTAGGGTTTAGGGTTTAGGGTTTAGGGTTTAGGGTTTAGGGTTTAGGGTTTAGGGTTTAGGGTTTAGGGTTTAGGGTTTAGGGTTTAGGGTTTAGGGTTTAGGGTTTAGGGTTTAGGGTTTAGGGTTTAGGGTTTAGGGTTTAGGGTTTAGGGTTTAGGGTTTAGGGTTTAGGGTTTAGGGTTTAGGGTTTAGGGTTTAGGGTTTAGGGTTTAGGGTTTAGGGTTTAGGGTTTAGGGTTTAGGGTTTAGGGTTTAGGGTTTAGGGTTTAGGGTTTAGGGTTTAGGGTTTAGGGTTTAGGGTTTAGGGTTTAGGGTTTAGGGTTTAGGGTTTAGGGTTTAGGGTTTAGGGTTTAGGGTTTAGGGTTTAGGGTTTAGGGTTTAGGGTTTAGGGTTTAGGGTTTAGGGTTTAGGGTTTAGGGTTTAGGGTTTAGGGTTTAGGGTTTAGGGTTTAGGGTTTAGGGTTTAGGGTTTAGGGTTTAGGGTTTAGGGTTTAGGGTTTAGGGTTTAGGGTTTAGGGTTTAGGGTTTAGGGTTTAGGGTTTAGGGTTTAGGGTTTAGGGTTTAGGGTTTAGGGTTTAGGGTTTAGGGTTTAGGGTTTAGGGTTTAGGGTTTAGGGTTTAGGGTTTAGGGTTTAGGGTTTAGGGTTTAGGGTTTAGGGTTTAGGGTTTAGGGTTTAGGGTTTAGGGTTTAGGGTTTAGGGTTTAGGGTTTAGGGTTTAGGGTTTAGGGTTTAGGGTTTAGGGTTTAGGGTTTAGGGTTTAGGGTTTAGGGTTTAGGGTTTAGGGTTTAGGGTTTAGGGTTTAGGGTTTAGGGTTTAGGGTTTAGGGTTTAGGGTTTAGGGTTTAGGGTTTAGGGTTTAGGGTTTAGGGTTTAGGGTTTAGGGTTTAGGGTTTAGGGTTTAGGGTTTAGGGTTTAGGGTTTAGGGTTTAGGGTTTAGGGTTTAGGGTTTAGGGTTTAGGGTTTAGGGTTTAGGGTTTAGGGTTTAGGGTTTAGGGTTTAGGGTTTAGGGTTTAGGGTTTAGGGTTTAGGGTTTAGGGTTTAGGGTTTAGGGTTTAGGGTTTAGGGTTTAGGGTTTAGGGTTTAGGGTTTAGGGTTTAGGGTTTAGGGTTTAGGGTTTAGGGTTTAGGGTTTAGGGTTTAGGGTTTAGGGTTTAGGGTTTAGGGTTTAGGGTTTAGGGTTTAGGGTTTAGGGTTTAGGGTTTAGGGTTTAGGGTTTAGGGTTTAGGGTTTAGGGTTTAGGGTTTAGGGTTTAGGGTTTAGGGTTTAGGGTTTAGGGTTTAGGGTTTAGGGTTTAGGGTTTAGGGTTTAGGGTTTAGGGTTTAGGGTTTAGGGTTTAGGGTTTAGGGTTTAGGGTTTAGGGTTTAGGGTTTAGGGTTTAGGGTTTAGGGTTTAGGGTTTAGGGTTTAGGGTTTAGGGTTTAGGGTTTAGGGTTTAGGGTTTAGGGTTTAGGGTTTAGGGTTTAGGGTTTAGGGTTTAGGGTTTAGGGTTTAGGGTTTAGGGTTTAGGGTTTAGGGTTTAGGGTTTAGGGTTTAGGGTTTAGGGTTTAGGGTTTAGGGTTTAGGGTTTAGGGTTTAGGGTTTAGGGTTTAGGGTTTAGGGTTTAGGGTTTAGGGTTTAGGGTTTAGGGTTTAGGGTTTAGGGTTTAGGGTTTAGGGTTTAGGGTTTAGGGTTTAGGGTTTAGGGTTTAGGGTTTAGGGTTTAGGGTTTAGGGTTTAGGGTTTAGGGTTTAGGGTTTAGGGTTTAGGGTTTAGGGTTTAGGGTTTAGGGTTTAGGGTTTAGGGTTTAGGGTTTAGGGTTTAGGGTTTAGGGTTTAGGGTTTAGGGTTTAGGGTTTAGGGTTTAGGGTTTAGGGTTTAGGGTTTAGGGTTTAGGGTTTAGGGTTTAGGGTTTAGGGTTTAGGGTTTAGGGTTTAGGGTTTAGGGTTTAGGGTTTAGGGTTTAGGGTTTAGGGTTTAGGGTTTAGGGTTTAGGGTTTAGGGTTTAGGGTTTAGGGTTTAGGGTTTAGGGTTTAGGGTTTAGGGTTTAGGGTTTAGGGTTTAGGGTTTAGGGTTTAGGGTTTAGGGTTTAGGGTTTAGGGTTTAGGGTTTAGGGTTTAGGGTTTAGGGTTTAGGGTTTAGGGTTTAGGGTTTAGGGTTTAGGGTTTAGGGTTTAGGGTTTAGGGTTTAGGGTTTAGGGTTTAGGGTTTAGGGTTTAGGGTTTAGGGTTTAGGGTTTAGGGTTTAGGGTTTAGGGTTTAGGGTTTAGGGTTTAGGGTTTAGGGTTTAGGGTTTAGGGTTTAGGGTTTAGGGTTTAGGGTTTAGGGTTTAGGGTTTAGGGTTTAGGGTTTAGGGTTTAGGGTTTAGGGTTTAGGGTTTAGGGTTTAGGGTTTAGGGTTTAGGGTTTAGGGTTTAGGGTTTAGGGTTTAGGGTTTAGGGTTTAGGGTTTAGGGTTTAGGGTTTAGGGTTTAGGGTTTAGGGTTTAGGGTTTAGGGTTTAGGGTTTAGGGTTTAGGGTTTAGGGTTTAGGGTTTAGGGTTTAGGGTTTAGGGTTTAGGGTTTAGGGTTTAGGGTTTAGGGTTTAGGGTTTAGGGTTTAGGGTTTAGGGTTTAGGGTTTAGGGTTTAGGGTTTAGGGTTTAGGGTTTAGGGTTTAGGGTTTAGGGTTTAGGGTTTAGGGTTTAGGGTTTAGGGTTTAGGGTTTAGGGTTTAGGGTTTAGGGTTTAGGGTTTAGGGTTTAGGGTTTAGGGTTTAGGGTTTAGGGTTTAGGGTTTAGGGTTTAGGGTTTAGGGTTTAGGGTTTAGGGTTTAGGGTTTAGGGTTTAGGGTTTAGGGTTTAGGGTTTAGGGTTTAGGGTTTAGGGTTTAGGGTTTAGGGTTTAGGGTTTAGGGTTTAGGGTTTAGGGTTTAGGGTTTAGGGTTTAGGGTTTAGGGTTTAGGGTTTAGGGTTTAGGGTTTAGGGTTTAGGGTTTAGGGTTTAGGGTTTAGGGTTTAGGGTTTAGGGTTTAGGGTTTAGGGTTTAGGGTTTAGGGTTTAGGGTTTAGGGTTTAGGGTTTAGGGTTTAGGGTTTAGGGTTTAGGGTTTAGGGTTTAGGGTTTAGGGTTTAGGGTTTAGGGTTTAGGGTTTAGGGTTTAGGGTTTAGGGTTTAGGGTTTAGGGTTTAGGGTTTAGGGTTTAGGGTTTAGGGTTTAGGGTTTAGGGTTTAGGGTTTAGGGTTTAGGGTTTAGGGTTTAGGGTTTAGGGTTTAGGGTTTAGGGTTTAGGGTTTAGGGTTTAGGGTTTAGGGTTTAGGGTTTAGGGTTTAGGGTTTAGGGTTTAGGGTTTAGGGTTTAGGGTTTAGGGTTTAGGGTTTAGGGTTTAGGGTTTAGGGTTTAGGGTTTAGGGTTTAGGGTTTAGGGTTTAGGGTTTAGGGTTTAGGGTTTAGGGTTTAGGGTTTAGGGTTTAGGGTTTAGGGTTTAGGGTTTAGGGTTTAGGGTTTAGGGTTTAGGGTTTAGGGTTTAGGGTTTAGGGTTTAGGGTTTAGGGTTTAGGGTTTAGGGTTTAGGGTTTAGGGTTTAGGGTTTAGGGTTTAGGGTTTAGGGTTTAGGGTTTAGGGTTTAGGGTTTAGGGTTTAGGGTTTAGGGTTTAGGGTTTAGGGTTTAGGGTTTAGGGTTTAGGGTTTAGGGTTTAGGGTTTAGGGTTTAGGGTTTAGGGTTTAGGGTTTAGGGTTTAGGGTTTAGGGTTTAGGGTTTAGGGTTTAGGGTTTAGGGTTTAGGGTTTAGGGTTTAGGGTTTAGGGTTTAGGGTTTAGGGTTTAGGGTTTAGGGTTTAGGGTTTAGGGTTTAGGGTTTAGGGTTTAGGGTTTAGGGTTTAGGGTTTAGGGTTTAGGGTTTAGGGTTTAGGGTTTAGGGTTTAGGGTTTAGGGTTTAGGGTTTAGGGTTTAGGGTTTAGGGTTTAGGGTTTAGGGTTTAGGGTTTAGGGTTTAGGGTTTAGGGTTTAGGGTTTAGGGTTTAGGGTTTAGGGTTTAGGGTTTAGGGTTTAGGGTTTAGGGTTTAGGGTTTAGGGTTTAGGGTTTAGGGTTTAGGGTTTAGGGTTTAGGGTTTAGGGTTTAGGGTTTAGGGTTTAGGGTTTAGGGTTTAGGGTTTAGGGTTTAGGGTTTAGGGTTTAGGGTTTAGGGTTTAGGGTTTAGGGTTTAGGGTTTAGGGTTTAGGGTTTAGGGTTTAGGGTTTAGGGTTTAGGGTTTAGGGTTTAGGGTTTAGGGTTTAGGGTTTAGGGTTTAGGGTTTAGGGTTTAGGGTTTAGGGTTTAGGGTTTAGGGTTTAGGGTTTAGGGTTTAGGGTTTAGGGTTTAGGGTTTAGGGTTTAGGGTTTAGGGTTTAGGGTTTAGGGTTTAGGGTTTAGGGTTTAGGGTTTAGGGTTTAGGGTTTAGGGTTTAGGGTTTAGGGTTTAGGGTTTAGGGTTTAGGGTTTAGGGTTTAGGGTTTAGGGTTTAGGGTTTAGGGTTTAGGGTTTAGGGTTTAGGGTTTAGGGTTTAGGGTTTAGGGTTTAGGGTTTAGGGTTTAGGGTTTAGGGTTTAGGGTTTAGGGTTTAGGGTTTAGGGTTTAGGGTTTAGGGTTTAGGGTTTAGGGTTTAGGGTTTAGGGTTTAGGGTTTAGGGTTTAGGGTTTAGGGTTTAGGGTTTAGGGTTTAGGGTTTAGGGTTTAGGGTTTAGGGTTTAGGGTTTAGGGT
>JAVXUO010002469.1:0-10519 GCA_033065855.1 Escallonia rubra
GGGTTTGACCCTGGAGATAATTACCTTATAGACTGTGGATCACCTACCAACACCACGGTCAGTAACCGGGTTTTCATAGCTGATAACTTGGCCTCAAAGTTCCTTTCAACCCCACAAAATGTTTTGGTCAATACCTCGGCGAATTCTATCACATCATCTGTTGATTCGCCGCTCTACAAGACGGCAAGAGTCTTTGCTGAAACCTCTAGGTACACATTTCCAATCAGCCAGAGTGGGCGACACTGGATCCGGTTTTACTTCTTCCCATTTGTTTCTGGGAATCGCAATTTGAGCTTGGCGAGTTTCTCTGTGTCCACCCAAAATAATGTACTGCTTGGCGATTTCAGTCCTAATAATGTCACTGTTAGAGAATTTTCGGTTAATGTGACATCTGGTACTCTTGTGATCACCTTCACCCCTTCCAACAATTCGTTCGCCTACTTAAATGCATTGGAAGTTGTATCGGTCCCGGATTCCCTCATCACTGATGATGCCTCATCCATCCCTTCAGGGAAATTCCAAGGTCTGTTAACACAGGCGCTGGAAACAGTTGCTAGGGTGAATATGGGTGGACCAATTGTCTCATTTGATAATGATACGCTAGGGCGAACTTGGGTTCCTGACCGAAGCTTTTTAGGGCAACCAAACCTTGCCAAAAGTGTATCGAAGATTGAATCTGTTAAGTATCCTCCGGGTGGCGCAACATCAGATACAGCTCCACCTACGGTGTATGGTACTCTTACAAAGATGGCCTCTGAAGACGATCCGAACAGCAATTTCAATGTTACATGGGATTTCAATGTGGATCAAGGGTTCCAATATTTTGTTCGGTTTCACTTCTGTGATATAGTGAGTACTGCTGCTAATCAGCTCTATTTCAATGTTTACGTAGATTCATGGAACGTTTTGCCGGATTTTGATCTGACTTCTAAAATTTTTGGCAATCTGGCCTCTGCGTGTTATATGGATTTTGTTACTGCTGTAAAGGATAGCAGTAAGATTAGAGTTAGTATTGGCCCATCTTCTATAAATAACAATTACCCCAATGCCATTCTAAATGGACTGGAGATTATGAAGATCAACAATTCTATGGGCAGCCTTAGTGGAGTGGGCTCTGTGGCATCTTCCTCAACTGGACACTCAAAGAAGAATGTTGGAGTGATCGTGGGTGTCGGCATCGGGGTGTTAGTTGTTGTGATCGCTGGCATTATTTGTTTCTTGCATAGAAGAAGGAAAGTGAAAAGCCATGGAAATTCAAAAATTTGGGTTCCTCTATCGATTAATGGATCCCACACCATGGGAAGTAAGTACTCTAATGGAACAACCATTAGCGTTGGTTCTAACTTTGGCTATCGCTACCAATTTGCAGCCATTCAAGAGGCAACAAACAACTTTGATGAGAGTTGGGTTATTGGAATCGGTGGTTTTGGGAAGGTTTACAAGGGAGAATTAAACGATGGTACAAAAGTGGCTGTGAAGAGGGGAAATCCCAGGTCGCAGCAAGGTTTAGCAGAGTTCCGAACTGAAATAGAGATGCTATCACAGTTTCGCCATCGCCATCTGGTTTCATTGATTGGGTATTGCGACGAAAAGAATGAAATGATCTTGGTTTATGAGTATATGGAGAATGGGACCCTCAAAGGTCATCTTTATGGTTCGGGTTTTCCCAGCTTGGGTTGGAAGGAGAGGCTTGAGATATGCATAGGAGCAGCCCGAGGGCTTCACTACCTTCACACTGGCTATGCAAAAGCAGTTATTCATCGTGATGTGAAGTCCGCAAACATATTGCTCGATGAGAACTTGATGGCCAAAGTTGCTGATTTTGGGCTTTCAAAGACGGGACCTGAGATCGATCAGACCCATGTGAGTACAGCAGTTAAAGGGAGCTTTGGGTACCTTGATCCTGAGTATTTCAGAAGGCAGCAGCTGACTGAGAAGTCCGATGTGTACTCCTTCGGCGTCGTTTTGTTTGAAGTTCTTTGTGCAAGGCCTGTGATAGATCCATCTCTTCCCAGGGAAATGGTCAACCTAGCTGAATGGGCAATGAAGTGGCAGAAGAAGGGACAGTTGGAACAAATCATAGATCCTGTTCTTGTTGGGAAGATAAGACCAGATTCTCTTCGAAAGTTTGCAGAAACAGCAGAGAAATCCCTGGCTGACTCTGGTCTTGACAGGCCGCCCATGGGGGATGTCCTATGGAATCTCGAGTATGCGCTACAACTTCAAGAGGCTGTTCTTCTGAATGATCCTGAAGAAAACAGTACAAACGTTATTGGCGAGCTCTCCCCACAAGTCAATGACATCAGTAATGTTGAAACTACTGCTTTAGCTCAGTTTGAAACATCAAGTGTGGATGATCTTTCAGGTGTTTCCATGAGCAGGGTGTTCTCTCAGCTGGTGAAATCGGAGGGTAGATGACTGAGTAGTTAGTACATTGTCTGATTGGTTTTGTTAAAAGAAAAGAGAAGAAACACACTGATTACTGCGCTACCCTTGCTCTTGTAAAATATTGGAGGAGTATGTGTGTCATGGCATGGCTAAAATGTAATGCAGAGGGAGTCTTCCTCGTATGCTGTTGCAGTTCACCTTCTCAGGACTTCCAGGTAAAAGGATATGATGTCTGACTTTGACTGCAACCAAGCTGCATGGAGCACTGCGGTCCTCTTTTGTACAGCAGTTGGAAAGAAATTCAAGTGCGTCAAAGCTGGCCCTTAGATAGATATGTTGCTTCTTAAGTTTCTTATGTTTTGTGTTCCCGGTTCGTTTATATCTGCAAGTTTAAACTTTTGAATGTCACTGCAAGTTTCTTATGTTATATGTTCCCGGTTGGTTTATATCTGCATTTTCTTTCAAGTATGAAGCTTACTTGATTATGTGTCAAATTACATGATTTATTGCAAGTATGCTTATTCGACTTCAAACAGCACAACATGAGTGCTTGGAATATGTTTGAGAAATAGTTAAGAGTTGACTGCTGCTTGGATGTTGCTTGTAGTGTCCTGTGTTCTATCAGCACAATGATTGCCATTGTTACAAAATGAATCTTCATTATCTGTATGTTTGTGGTCGGGATTGTATTAACAAGCTAACATATTCTAATGAGTAAACTCCCTGCAAGTAGTGGACATCTTTTGAGTTCTGTTGAGACAGGGAGTGCAGAACATTATATAGCAATACTGCAGTTGGAACACGAAGTTGGTGCATCACTAGAAGAAAATTGGCTTGAGCATTCCCTTCATGGGAATATATAGAGTTTTTTCCCTAAATAATACAAATTAATAACTTAATAACCTGTTTACCCCATTTTCAAACTTATTTACCCGCATACCACATTTTGGGAAATCGTGGTTCCAAACCACGACTTCTCCTAGAAAAACGTGGTTTGCAAACACGTTTTCATGTTTTATCCCATTTAATTTTTCTAATTTAAACAAAATTGAAAGAGAAAATTGGAAACAAAAAATATATTCTGTTAGGAAATTAAAAACGTGGTTCTGAACCACGTTTTTAGAGGAAGCTTCCCCGGGTGCTTCTCTTCATCCACCCCTAAAAACAGAACCTTCAGCTTTGAAGCTTCAAAGATAGCTGGCCCAAACAGCCTCGCAACCTGATCCAACCAAACCCACCGTCAGCCAGCCACATCAGTATAAAATCAAAGAAATCCATATGTACTACTCTTCTTGAAACCAACAGGTTCGAGGAACAAAGTACCGGGACTATTGACAGATTCTTCTTGGGTTTTGAAAGAAGACACGTTTTGAAAACACGATTTGTTATTGAAAATCGTGGTATCGAACAACGGTTTTTAGTAAAACGTGATTCAGAACCACGTTTTACGCTAAATCGTGGTTTTGAACCACGTTTTCTTGTCACGATTTACATTTTGCTGTTGCTGGTTTAATGAGCAGAAAACGTGTTTCATTCCAAACGTTCGTCGTTGGATCGTTGAAAACCACGACGATTTTTTTTAAAAACATTGTGCAATTTCAAGTGAATCTTGGTTTTTACTTCAATTAAAATTGTGACTGAAAACCACGACTTCTATATTTTAACCATGATTTCTCGTAAATGCGTTGTGTACTTTCAATTGACGCTTGATTTTCACTTTAACACTACTCGTGGTTGCAAAGCATGGCTTCTATGGGCAAATGGGTGCTTGTGTGGCTCCTCAACTATGGGCACTTAGTGTGCTTACTTGGTGATGTCAGCGTGTGTGGTTCTCTCCTATGGGAAGGTGTTCATTAAAAGTGATTGTTTCTTTCTCTCCTTCTAAGAGTACCACTGGTTCTCCACAATGTTGTATCCTCTTGATTTCATGTTTCTGTTCTTGGCCGTGTAGCATGAATTTGCTCTGGGTAGTGGGTCTCTTTTCAGATTTCAAGAAAATATTTTTCGTTAATGAAATACACCTGCATAAACCACAGTTAGATCATGTTCTTTAGTTTCTACCTGTGGCAAGTAGTAGTATATATAGTTATGATTATTGCTTTCATCAGTTAATGAAAGTATACCTATAGCTGCCATAATTGGATCATGTCGTACATTTTCGAATTGATGCGGCATCTTTGAACAATATTTTTCAATCAATGAAACTACACCTGCAGCTGCAAAAGTTAGATCATGTTCTTCAATGTTCCTACATCTTTGCACTGTTTCCTTTCTTCTAATAAAGACGTGCCCATAAACCGGTCATGTTCTTCATCTGAACATAAGGAAATACAACATATAAATTTTACGTGGTATTTCTTACAAAGAAAGCATCCTGGTTGACATGACCACGCTGATAAACCAGTCAGCCTCAACACTAACCATTTTTAGTCATCTTCATCAGACATTGGAGCATCAGAAACTGAATCAGGTTCAAAGCTCATGTTCCAATATAAACGTGCTTCGTTGTTGCAACCATCTGCATAGCTTTCACGTGCCATACGACGTAGGTTATGCCTACTTTGACGAACTCTCATTCTATTGTTTTCTTCACGTATACGATGCAGTGCCCTTTCAAGCTCCATATGTGTATTCCGAGGCATGTTGATTGCTTTTTGGCGAGGTACGGGTATATTCATATGTCGTGAATCAGCTACAAGGACCTCATATTCATTCAACCGATAAGACCATTCTGCATGTAATGTATTAACATACCGTGATGAGTAACGCAAACTTGGACGCAACGAATAGTGAAATTCATCTTCGCCTGCCCAGTAACGACCCATAGCTTCAAAAATGTCTCGTGGAGTATATGTCATTTTTAGAGTTCTTACACAACGAAGAATATAGCAGCTAGTTGCCCTTTGCCCTTCATCCACTACACATACTTATATAGAAGTGACAAGGGTCCACTTCAATAAATGCAACGTGTTAATATTTTTTGAGATGTCACAAGTCGCTGCAAGTTTCTTTAAAGTAGTTGATGAAAAGACTTTACAGATATATTAGTTGTTGAAAGGATAGTAGCTCATTAACAGCTTCATCAATCCTTGAACTGTTAATAACAGATTGAAGGACAATTCACCGTGAAAAGTCTACAGTTATAGCAAAATCAAAGCGTAGTTGTTGCTCGTCAGCTTCATATGGCGTGCTAGTTTGGAAGTACCTACGTTTGGTTTTTTAGGGGTTTACGACATGCCAGGCACGTGACGTTACTGCAAAAAAAAAAACATGTGGCAACGATTTGATTCAAATTTTTTTTTTTACCCAACTCATAACTGTATGTGAAGTTTTAAAAGTATGTAGCTAAAGTACATATGAAACCCATAATCGGTATTGAGCATAAATGCAACATCGCAAGAATGATGTAATTGCTTAGCAGGAAAAGCCTTAGAATACCACAACCACTAAGAAGTTATGGGCGAGTAGAGGCTCATATTCTGGTAATAGATCATGGTTGTGCCTATTTTCTTCTCGCTCATTCAAGACACTGTCCACCTAATTAAATAAGCTACTTGAACACAAATTTCCCATCGACAAATAACCTCTTTGAAAGCCTTCATATCTTTTACATGCTAACGTACAAATGAGCAAAATGAGATCGGATATTACTTTAGACAAAGTAACGTGGTTGATGTAACATTTCCTGGAAAGGCCATGGTCTACCAAGTATCACATGCAGGGTGTAAGTGGCCAGTGACTTGTCTTGTCACTGGCTTGTCCTTTTCCAGTTCTCACAATAATGTATGGTGTCTACGTGTGTGGGCTTGGTTATATAAATTAGTGGTGTTCAAAGGGTGAGAAGGAGAGTCTCTTGACTAGTCAAGGGCATCCCAAGCATATTACGTTAAAAATAATTGCGACAGTCTTACCACGTTTGTTGCTTAAAAACGAACTACATGCAAAAGCTCAAGAATGATGTAATACTTCGCTGGAAAAGCCTTAGAATACCAGAGAAATAAGTTAAAAATACTTGTCGTGACTCTTGTATTCTGGAATCAGATCATACTTGTTTCTATTTTCTTCTCGATCATTTAAGACACCACTCTTAACTACATGAATTTTCGACACAACAAGGAGCCTCCTATTTAAATCAGCTGATTGAACACAACTTTAAAGCCTATCTGAGGTCAATTTTCCACGGCCTTGAGTACACACCCCATGCTAACGTACAAATGAGCAAAATGAGATCGGATATTACTTTAGACAAAGTAACGTGGTTGATATAACATTTCACTGGAAAGGCCCTGGTCTACCAAGCATCACATGCAGGGTGTAAGTGGGCAGTGACTTGTCTTCTCACTGGCTTGTCCTTTTCCAGTTCTCACAATAATGTATGGTGTCTACGTGTGTGGTCCTGGTTATATAAATTATTGGTGTTCAAAGGGTGAGAAGGAGAGTCTCTTGACTAGTCAAGGGCATCCCAAGTATATTACGTTAAATATAATTGCGACAGTCTTACCACGTTTGTTGCTTAAAATGAACTACATGCAAAAGCTCAAGAATGATGTAATACTTCGCTGGAAAAGCCTTAGAATACCAGAGAAATAAGTTAAAAATTCTTGTCGCGACTCTTGTATTCTGGCCTCAGATCATACTTGTGTCTATTTTCTTCTCGATCATTTAAGACACCACTCTTAACTATGTGAATTTTCGAGACAACAAGGAGCCTCCTATTTAAATCAGCTGATTGAACACAACTTTAAGGCCTATCTGATGTCAATTTTCCACAGCCTTGAGTACACACCCCATGCTAACGTACAAATGAGCAAAATGAGATCGGATATTACTTTAGACAAAGTAACGTGGTTGATGTAACATTTCACTGGAAAGGCCTTGGTCTACCAAGCATCACATGCAGGGTGTAAGTGGCCAGTGACTTGTCTTCTCACTGGCTTGTCCTTTTCCAGTTCTCACAATAATGTATGGTGTCTACGTGTGTGGGCTTGGTTATATAAATTAGTGGTGTTCAAAGGGTGAGAAGGAGAGTCTTTTGATGGCAGGACTTCCTGGTAGTTCTAATTATCAGCGACGTGAGAAAGTGTGGTTGTTGTGTGAAAGGAACGACGACTACAAAGAAGTGAAGTATACAGATCCGAAAGAGTATTACTGCGGTTTACGGAGAGAATGGGCACATAGAGTTACGGAGTCAGAAGCACTACACCAAGATCTCATCGCCCTTAGAGCACCCTTGCTGCATCGTCGTTCACTTACTATGTCACGCCCCAAAGTTAAGGAGTGTAAGAAAGCTGTGAGCCAAATTCGAAAGGAGAATAACCGAATGTTGCTGCGTAGAAAACGATTTTACATGCTTCAACTTGCCGAAGAAATGGCAGAGGCTAGTGGGAGGCACCTCACTTCAAACGAGAGAAACAATATTTTAACCAATGATCAGTACTTATCTGATGAATATATGTCTAATGAAGAGTGAAATATCTCTCTGCCCACTATGTGTTTGGATTTTATTCCGTTATCAGTTTTACACGTCATTGTAATAAGCAAACCTCTCCAATGCAATTGTTTGTGTAATACTTCTATGGCTGCAAAGTTGTACTTTGCGCAATTGGTAGGATCTATTTTCGACCTACACTGAATGATCCAGTCTATCTAAAGTTATACCTATACGCCTATAAAAGTTGTCATGGGCTTAAATGGTTATTCCCCTTTTTTTTTTCCTGTAGGAGTGCCTTTTTCTAATTGATATTTCCATATAGTTTAATGGTGAGTAAGGGTGTTTTTTGACTTGTAACATTTACGTTCCATTAAATACCTTTTCTTAGATTAGATGTTCAGTACACAAATGAGATCAAGTAATATTTTAGTGGTCTAGTTTTGACTTTTAGTGTAAAATTTCCATCATAAACTATTTACTTAATATGCATAAGATTAACAATGTCATGATACACATTCACAATACTGTAATTGTTGAGATGTACTATTAAGATTACTAAGTCACATTGTATGTTAAATCAAAAGATAATTAATGAACGCACTGCCGATAGAGCTTTAGAGTACCGTTTAAAACGTTTAACGGAAAAAATAAAGAATAAAAATTATCGTTACCTTACCCCAATTGTACATGAAATGGGGTTCTAACATTTAGCTCTTGTGTAGTATGGCCGTATGGGTGTTTGTTGTGGTGATTTCTAGCCGAATTTGACGGTTAAGTAAATTAATATATATATATATATATATATATATATATATATATATATATATATATATATATATATATATATATATATATATATATATATATATAGTATAACTCTTTGGTGCAAAATATGTTCTGCTCAAAGAACTTTTCTGCTCTTATACATGGTTCTCTTTTTTATTGGAAATACAATGATTTTTCTATTCAATCAAAAAAAGAATATAAATAGTTTCCAAATATAGCAACTTCAAACATTCTTCACAAATTATTTATAACTTGTTGGAATTTTCACTTCGTATTTCAGTATACACACTACAACAAAAATGACTTTTAGCGACGGGTACTTCACAAACTAAGGCTCTGTTTGACAAAATTTTCAGTTTTCAGTTTCTTTTTTTAGAAAACTGGAAAGAGGTTTGGTTTTTTTTTCTGCCAGTTTAAAAAATTGGTGGGCGTTTGACAGAGTTTATTTTTTTAAATAAAATCAACTGAGAGCGTTTGACAAGACAACTTATTTTTTCATATAAATAGTTAACATACTGAAACATAATTAAACAAATATATTACAATGCCTTACATATAATTAAACATAATTCTACAAATATGTTACAATGTCTTACAAATATTTAAACATAATTAAACAATTACATTACAATAACTTTTACATATTTTTACACATAATTAAACATAATTAAACTAATATATTACATTGTGACCTTGCACTCGATCCATGTGCACGTCAACTTCCTCTCGTTGATTCGTCTCTCCATATGCAATCAGGGGCTAGCACATTAGGGGATTGTAAAGCAACATTTATACAAGTTACGACCATTCTCTGATAGCTTAAACTTTCAGAGCAGAAGGAAACCTAGCAGACCAGATGCAACTTGACCTTGCAACGCTACTTAAACAGGACCCTGAGAAATTTTTGTTCAACTGGTTTTACACAAAGCCACTTAGAGAAAATGGTCAACCAATACGCACGAACCCACACAAACATTCTTAAGAGTGAAGGAATCCCATTTAAATATCCATATTAGAAAAGAAATAAGAAACAGACCCATCCAAGACGAGCTTCACGTGATGTACGGGAGCTGATAAATGGCCAGTGACCTACAAAGAGATGAGAAAGAGAAAAAGAAAAGGCAAAGAAGCACGGGTCAACAAAACGTCCAAAAAAAATAATTTACTTACCTTTGCCTTTTACTCTGCTTTACCCATGGGTGTAATTGAACTTTGATATTAAGCTGTTTGCAGTCTGTAATCTATGTTTGAATGGTGTGTCCTTCCATTGTGCAGGTGCAATGTGGTGATACAGAACTCGAAAAGAAGATAGATGAGAAGATTGAACAGTTTATTGATAGGGTAGAGAAACACCCCAACAAGAAAAATCAGGTTTGTGTGTGTAGTCATTGGTTTCCCAAAAGATATATAGTTCTTTGTCATCTTCGAGCTCCATATCATGATGATAAGCATTTCAGAGTTTTACTTGACTGTGTATGGTGATAAGCATTCACTATACCTGTTAACAGATCATAATATGGTAACAAGGAAAAATTGCTTATGATGACATTTCCACGTAAAAGGGCGCACCACGTTTTGCTAAATGGAATTTAATCACTACAATGCAAAAGGAAAACGGGACAAACTCAAGTAGAGATAGTGATTTCATACGGAAATGAAACACCCTCAAGATTTGGTATGGGCGGTACATGATCTTTTTTCTCATTCACAAATTTGATTATCTGAAACAAAACCTCCCGTAGAGATGTTAACTAGTGCTGCCCGGCGAATGCTCCTCTCTTCCAATGCACTATCTGTAATTTATTCAAACAAGGAAGAGGGGGAATGCAAATTTTACACTAGTCAGACTTGATTCTTAGCACTAATAAGTAATATCATCATATAGCAATGCACACCGACTAGTGAGTATACCTC
>JAVXUO010000318.1:0-18174 GCA_033065855.1 Escallonia rubra
GGTTTGGAGTTAAAGGAAAAAGCAAAAGATTTGTTGTTACGTCAATTGTTGTTCAATATTTTCTGTTGAATTTTCAATTTTGTAAATTCTATTTCAGTATCATACTTTCGGAATTTGGTTTTAGAGTTTCAAACAAAGATCACTGTCATCACGGACTACATCTGTCTGTGTACTCTCTCTTGTAATTAAGTTTACTACCCCAAATAGTTGAAAAGTAAAAAAGGGTGAAAACTATGACTTATTTCTTAAGGAAATTTTGAGGTGCTATAAGCAATGGTACTCTTTGAATTATTTTCTAAAAGTTTTATTGTAACTTCATGATATTATGGAAAACCATGTATTTCGCGTACTCTCGCTAAAATTAGTTTTTGAAAGGCACAACTTAGTTTACAATATAAAATTATTTTAATGATGAATTTGAGGTTTTAATCCTATAATTGTTATGAGAGGATTGATATGAAACTTAGATGCTTTTAGCAAATAAATTATCAGCTTTTCAGAGATTAAAATAAGTTCAGTGGATTCTTATACCTAGGTTGGGCTAATACAATATGATACGGTTTGTTGTGGTCAGACGAGCTGTCTTATTTACTTCTATACGTATATGTATGCATACATACATACATATATGGGAGCTAATCCATTGACAGTGCATGCAACTTCAGTTAAGTTTTCGCGCCATCTGATTATCCATCCATCAAGGATGGTCAGGCCAGATCTAGCTTTTTTTTTAAAAAAAGTCATCCACTACATTATGTAGTGGACGTACATTTTGTCCAAAGTGCCCCTCGACGCCTGTCATTTATGTAAAACAGTACCCGTTTGCTACATTGTGTAACGGACGACTGTTGATTTGACAATATGTCAGGTCAACTCTCATCCGCTACGTAATTTAGTGGACAATGGCTTTACTGACAAACATCAAATCAATACCATAATCCGCCCTATTATCCCGTAAAAGATGGAGTAGTTCTCTTTTTTGAATATATAAAAAGACACGACCCCTAAATTTGCAAATCTTCTTTCTTCTTCACTATCTTCCCAGTGGCGCTAGCAAGTAGATCTCAGGGGCGAGGTCATTCATCAAGGAATAAACTTTGTATTCACGCGTGCTCTCTGCTGCCACTTTGTTTATATTGTATCGTCCTGATTTCTGTAACTCTATTTGGTATTATCTGAACATCTCCTTCGTACAGATTTTTACACCATTCATCTCCAACAGGGTCTCAAGCAGCTTTCTTCTTTGTTTGTACGTGCTTACAAAATCTACAGTCATTTGTTTCACGAATATATGTGCAACTGCTTTTTGGGCATTTATAAAAAACTCTTCAAATTTGTAACTGCACCTACATAGCGATCGAACAAGGCATTCATAGATCCACTCCTGCCTGTCGTTCTCATGCCCGTTGAATAATACCTTCTACTGTAAATGCCAATCCCTTTTGTTTTTGAGTTCATACAGTGATTGGAGCCACTCGTTGTCTTACAATGAGTAGTACTCAACAAGTTTTTCCCGCCTCTCTTCAAATTTCTCAATCGTTAACGACTTGTTAACACACCTGTTAAAATCTTGTTTAAAGTCTGGATACTTTGCATACACGTGATGTAGATGTTTAGGGTATTTGTTACTTATGTGCCAATTGCACAAGTTGTGTCGAGTCTTTAGGAAGATGGTAGTAATAGCATTCTTCATTTGCCAATCTTGATCGGTATTGATAACTTTTGGGTGCTTTGAAGTTCATTGCTTCCAGCCACGTCTAAAACAACTGCACAAAAGAACTTTCACTTTCATCTCTTAATAATGTGAAGCCAAATAGGATGGAGTGATAGTGATGATTAATGCCTGTTAAGAGAGAGAAAGGCATCAAATATTTGTTGTACGGTGGGTAGTATCAAAAGTCACAACATTCCTAAAATTTTGATAAGCATGTCTGAAACGCTCGTCAACTCAAAAAAGTTGATGAAACTCAGTGCTCATCATCAAGACTAAAGTTGTATGTAAACCCTGGATCTTCCATTTGCATCCACTTCAATAGGCTCCTTGTGCATTGAACATCACTGATGTCAAACACATCTTGTCTTTGGGTTCGAACCGCGTTACGAACATATGTGGCATTCAAATTCAAAATTTTGGATTCCTTTAGCCTATTCAGCGAGAACATTAACAATATCGGTAGGTCTTATCTGTGTTACTACTCATCTAACTCCTTGTGCTAATCAGGCTCCTTGTGGCACTACTCTTCTTCTTGTATTGATGAATCTGACTCACATTTGAAGACATTACTAACGGGCGATTTTGCGTCAATTCCAAGCTAGTAATAACCCAATTATCTTGTTTGGTTTTATGGCTGATGAACATCTTGACCTTGCAATCTGTGCGCGCAAACAAGTCCTGTATTCGGGGTGCATATCTCACTTCATCATCACTATGATCATCACCTACACGTTTGTCATTTTGCAATGGGTGTCTACTCCTATGACACTCATATAACCGCGAGCATACTTTCCTTGTTATGGTACTTGTTCTATCTACCTTGATCCTAAAGCTAAAACCAACTCTCAACGAATACTTTCAAAAACCTTCTTCGACTTCTTCCAATATTCGAAACGTTCGCCCTAAATAAGGTTCACTAGCATCTATTGGTGTGTTCGAGCTTGACACAAAATCGGACATTGTGAAATAAGACCTATGTATAAACAACTTATGATTAAATATCAAATTGTAACATTTTTTAGGCATAAAAATTAATGACAAAATCATAACGCCTTATTTAACATGACAAATAAAAACAACAAAATGAGTAGACTAATTTAGCATACCAAATACAACAAACATAATCTAAAAAAAAAAAATCTATAAACTTCACCATACTACCCGTAAAAAATATAAACTTCCTAAATTAAGACATATACACCAATAAGCTATTGAGATCACAAACTTACCTCGCTAGGGTGAAGGAAGGAGCTAAGAACTTGAAGGGCTTCAAGGGAGAGCTGAAAATAAAGGAAGTGGAGCTCAATGGAGAGGCAAGAAGATGTTAAAGAAGGAAGAAAAGCTGACAATTAGGGTTTCGAGTATATAAGTACCCATGTCCGCTACATAATGTAGTGGACGAGAATTTACCTGATATGTTGTCAAATCAATTATCATCCGCTACATCATGTAACGGATGTGCACTTTTCCACATAAACAACGGGGCGTCGAGGGCCAATTTTGGACAAAATATTCATCCGTTAAAAAACAAAAGGTAGATCTGACTCATCCATCCTTGATGGATGGACGACCAAATGTCGTGGGCAACTTAACTGAAGTTGCTTACACTGTCAACAGAGTATCTCCCTACATATGTACATATATGTATGTATCTATATATTTGATTATATGATCTAGGTTGGATGGAGAAACATATTTAAGAGATTGTGTTTGCATATTTATGTGTGTTTACACCTAAATAAATTGCTAAAAGTTAATAGTCGATCGGTAACGCTGTTTTTAGTGTCAAAACTTCTTCATCATACCAAGATTGACGTGTCTGTTCTAGACCAGTGAGGTTTCACATGCTATTTAGTCTCTCCTCTGGTCAATGGCCTCCCTTGCACTTCCTCCCTCGACTTCGTCTCCGCCGGATCCTTGCCCAGCCGGTACGGCCCCTGCTTTTCTAAATGCGTCACTCCTTTACTTTTACTTGGCAGATCGAACGAATCAAATAACAGAATCAAAATAGAGAAGAGATAGAGTATTGTGTATGTGTGTGTGCCGTCACTGATGTTTACCCTTGCCCTTCTTACATGTTAATTTTCAACTCCAAGAACATCAAATTGGGATAACTAGGACTTATATATATATATATATATATATATATATATATATAAATCCAATCTCAATAACTTAAATAAGCAAACAACCAATCTCAACACAAATGTAAAAACGATAATATAAAGATATAAAGGTTTAGAGATACTTGACAAGGAAAATTAAATGGTTCGGCTTGATATACCCTCAAGCTTACGTCCACCCCTTCAAGGAAGTCCCTTGAAAGGCCCTAGAATCCACTAGTATGATCTTCCTTACCGGTCAAGATCGAACCTCTTACAATCCCTTGATGCTATGCCCACATCAAGAACAAGCTTTGACAAACCCAAAGCTCCAAAGCTTGACAACCCCAAGCTTTGATACAAGAACCTTTAGATGAAGAATTGTGTACAAGATTTCACTCTCAATAAGTAGATGCATACAAGTTTAAGTACTAGAACAAGAGAGATGAGTGTATGATGACTTATGAAAGTGTATATCTCTCAAATGTAAGCTCACAATAAATGCTCTCTTGAAATGGATGAGAAATCAATGAAAACCAAGAGAGATTGAACAATTGCTTTGATCTTTGAGAATATGAAAGATAAGAGAGCTTTAAATGCAATTGATGAATCAAAACTAAGGCCAAGATGAGTATTTATAGAGGTGGGAATAAATATGACCGTTTGGAGTTAGGTAGGGCAATTAATGCGCCAAACGGTAAATACAGTCGACTGTAATGCACCATTGCAGTCGACTGTAATCCCAAAGTAGCTGTTGGAAATTCAAAATTCCAACTTACAGTCGATTGTAATCCAATGCAGTCGACTGTAATGGGCTACTGAAAGTATTGCAGTCGACTGCATTCCAATGCAGTCGACTGTAATACCTCACTACCCAACTTGCAGTCGACTGCATTCCAGAAAATGCAGTTTCCTAGTTTTTAAAGAATGAAAAACTTTTATGCATGCAAGGGAAACCTATGGGCAAGTTCTAGGTATACAGTCATCGTAACGATCATCTCTCTATGTCTAGTTTACAAAGAAGGAAATAAAGCATTGTAAAATTCAATCGACGAATTCCTTCTTTGATGCGTTCCGTTGAGAGTCTTTGACCGTGTTGCTCGTCTAATAATCCGTTTGCATGAGTATGAGATTGTTCCTATTGCTTCATCAGCTCAATGCATGTTAGACAACATAATCATCAATGTTAGTTATCATCAAAACCAAATATCATCCTAGGTTAAATAACCGTAGGGTTAACAATCTCCCCCTTTTTGATGATGGCAAACATTGATTCAAATAATATGAGATATATAAGATAATAAATGCAAAGAAGCATGACAATCTCAATTATAAACCAATTAAAACCATAAGGGGTCATGAGAAGAAATCATGACAAAAAGCTCCCCCTATCTTAAGCAATATAGGGCTCCTCCTAACTTAAGTAATATATGCTCATATCAAGTCCACACAAATATGAATCAACAATATTTTCTCTCCCTTTTGACATCATTGAAAAAGATCAAGGGTGTGTGAAAGTGTTGAATTTATGTATCCATCCATGGATAATCAATATAGCCAACAAGGACATTCAAACAAGAAAAAACATAAGTACTTGAATACCCATCAAAAGGTGTACCAAGCGCCTTGTACAAAAATAGCACATTAAAAAGAAGTGTAAAGAATTTTGAAATATAAGTGTCTGTAAATCAAATGAGATTAAAAGAATATCAACAAAATCAATAATTTTGAAAAGAGAAACATTAACCAAATCATGCTTTAAGCATATTAAATAATGTTCAAGCATGAGAAGTGCAACTTGCATGATTATGCACAAGAGATATAACATATAGTCACATAGGTGAAGACATGCCAAGTTCTCTTCTAAGAGTGGTAAACCTATTCGAATCTAAAGGTTTAGTGAAGATATCCGCTAATTGGTGATTTGTGTCCACGAAATCTAGAACAATATCACGTTTTTGCACATGATCACGGATAAAATGGTGTTTGATTTCTATGTGCTTTGTGCGTGAATGTTGGATGGAATTTTTGCTCAAGTCAATGGCACTAGTGTTATCGCATAAGATATGTACGTGATCATACTTGAGTCCAAAGTCCAAAAGGGTTTGTTTCATCCAAAGAATTTGTGCACAACAAGCACCAACCTCCATATATTCGGCTTCGGTGGTAGAGAGTGCAACCGAGTTTTACTTTTTGGAACTCCAAGAAACAAGAGAGTGACCTAGGAATTGGCAACCTCCACTAGTACTTTTCCGCTCGGTTTTACAACTGGCATAGTCGGCGTCGGAGCAACCAATTAGGTCAAAAAAGGAAGTGTTTCTAGGAAACCATAACCCTAAATCGTGAGTGCCCTTAAGATATCTAAGAATTCTCTTGACGGCAATCAAATGAGATTCCTTAGGACAAGCTTGAAATCTAGCACATAAACAAACACTAAACATTATATCGAGTCTACTTGTGGTAAGGTAAATGAGTGATCCGATCATACCTCGATAGCGCTTAATATCAACATCCTTACCCTTTTCATCTTTATCAAGCTTTAATGAAGAGCTCATTGGAGTGTCAAAAGCATTTGATGCTTCCATGTCAAATCTCTTGAGTAGCTCTTTGGTGTATTTGTCTTGGTTGATAAAGATTCCATCCTTGCTTTGTTTGATTTGCAATCCAAGGAAGAAGGTGAGTTCTCCCATCATGCTCATTTCAAACTCCTTACAAATACAAGAAGCAAAATCTTCGCACAAGGATCCATTAGTAGCACCAAATATAATATCATCAACATAAATTTGCACCAACAATAAGTCTTTGCCCTTAGATTTTATAAAAAGAGTGGTGTCAAGTTTTCCTTTTGAAAAACCATTTTCTAAAAGAAAACTACTTAGCCTTTCATACCAAGCTCTAGGAGCTTGTTTTAAACCATAAAGAGCTTTGCTAAGCATGAAAACATGCTTAGAAAATTTTTCATGTTCAAAGCTGGGAGGTTGAGCCACATAGACCTCCTATGAAATAAAACCATTTAGAAAGGCACTCTTGACATCCATTTGAAAGAGTTTAAAATCTCTATAGCAAGCAAAAGCTAATAGCATTCTAATAGATTCAAGTCTAGCTACCAGTGCATAAGTTTCATCAAAATCAATTTCTTCCTCTTGGTTATAACCTTGGGCCACTAATCTAGCCTTGTTTCTGACCCCGACTCCGGATTCATCAAGTTTGTTTCTAAAAATTCATTTTGTGCCTATAATCCTAAAGTTTTGAGGTTTAGGCACAAGGGTCCAAACTTGATTTCTTTCAAATTGAACTAGCTCTTCTTGCATAGCAAGCATCCAAGATTCATGATGTAGAGCTTTGGAGAAGTTCTTCGGTTCAATTTGGGAAAGAAACGCTATATTAACATGTTGTTGAAGAGAGCGTCGAGTTCTTACCCCACTCGAAGGATTACCTAAGATTTGATCGCTTGGATGATCCTTTTTGTAAGTCCAATCTTTTGGTAATTCTTGAGAGTTGTCCAAGTTTGAAGCATCATTGATTGCTTCCTCGTTTCCCCATTGAGAACTTGATTGTTGCTCCCGTAGATCAATTTTTTTGGG
Organism: Escallonia rubra; assembly: GCA_033065855.1. Taxonomy (NCBI): domain Eukaryota; kingdom Viridiplantae; phylum Streptophyta; class Magnoliopsida; order Escalloniales; family Escalloniaceae; genus Escallonia; species Escallonia rubra. The sequence continues at coordinate 7,401 of JAVXUO010000318.1, forward strand.
GTTGCCTTGTAGTGTTTCACTTATGTCCAAAGTTCTCAAGTCATTGTCCATGTCATCTACATTAACAATGTTAGTCATCCGAAGAAAAGGATTAGTCTCATCAAAAGTAACATTAATGGATTCTTCAACAACCAAAGTACTTTTATTATAAACTCTATATACCATACTATTATTAGAGTAACCAAGAAAAATACTCTCAAAGGTTTTGGAATCAAATTTGCTAAGGTGATCCTTAGTATTTAAAACAAAGCATTTGCAACCAAAGACTCTAAAAAAGCTCACCTTAAGTTTCTTTTCATTAAAAAGCTCATAAGGGGTTTTTAACAAAAAATTTCGCAAGATAACTCTATTAAGAACAAAACAAGCACAACTGACCGTTTCCGCCCAAAAGTACTTAGGTAAATCATATTCGTTAAGCATTGTTCTTGCCGCTTCTTGCAAAGACCTATTCTTTCTTTCGGCAACACCATTTTGTTGAGGAGTTCTAGGAGCCGAAAAATTATGTGATATCCCAAAGTCATCACACAAGGCTCCTATTTTTGAATTTTCAAATTCTCTACCATGATCACTTCGAATGTTGGTAATCAAATAACCTTTTTGATTTTGAACACGTTTTGCAAATGAAGTGAACACATTTAGAGATTCATCTTTGGTAGCCAAAAAGAAAGTCCAAGTATAGCAAGAATAGTCATCAACAATAACAAAACAATATGATTTACCACCAAGACTAGTAGTAGGGATTGGTCCAAACAAATCCATGTGAAGTAATTGCAAGGGTCTAGAAGTAGATACCATTTTCTTCGGTTTGTGAGAGACTTTATTTTGCTTACCCATTTGACAAGCATCACATACTTTATCTTTCTCAAACTTGATCTTCGGGAGACCCCTCACAAGTTCTTTGCTTGAAATATCCTTCAAATGCTCCATGTGCATGTGACCAAGTCTTCGATGCCAAAGCCAAGATGTTTCACTAATAGCACTAAGACACTTGACATCATGGTTAGCTAAATCATTTAATTGAATGGAGTAAACATTATTATCTCTACTACCTACCAAAATAGTTTCATTGTTATTCAAGGATAGTATAGTGCAATGAGAAGCCTCAAAGATAACTTTAAAACATTTATCACTAAATTGACTAATACTTAGCAAGTTATGTTTCAATCTTTTAACATATAACACATTCTCAATTGAATGTGGTTCCTTACCAATAGTTCCTTTACCTTTGATTTTTCCTTGAGAATTGTCACCAAAGGTCACATTTCCTCCTTCTTTAAGATCAATCGATGTGAAAAGAGATATGTTGCCGGTCATATGTCTTGAGCATCCACTATCAAAAATCCACTTCTTGCTACTAGATTTTGCTTTGAGACATACCTATAAACACAAATCAAGTAGTGACTTTTGGTACCCAAATTTTCTTGGGTCCTTGGATGTTAGTCTTGCATTTGTATTCTTGACCTTTCACAATCCACATTTTCTTTCTACCTCTAACAAAAACAATTCTACAAGGACAATGATTAGTCGTATGCCCTTTCTTGTTGCACCAACCGCAATGTGTAAAAGGTGTGCAATAGTTCTTTGGTCGTTTTGTATGAATATTCAACCTAGCTTGTTGTTGCAAAACTTTAGGAGGCATGGCCATGGGATCTAATCCAAGACCACCTTTGTTTAGGCCAATTCTTTGGTGTCCAAGCATGACATCCAAATTGTTTTGACCATCAACAAATTTTTCAAGACATTTTCTCAAATCACAAATCTCAATTTTTAAATCTTCATTTTGTTTTTCTAAAGCCAAATTTTTAGAAGAGATTTGTTTTGAGCTAGGAGTGTTAACAAGTAATTCAACCAAATCGTTATTCACATATTTCACATATAAATGGTTGGAAATGCATTCATTCTTGGCATGCAACTTATCATTTTCCATTATCAACTTCTCAATTTGCTTATTAGCTGCAAGGAATTTCTTAGACAAAATAATATTTTTCTTGAAAATTTTCTTGGATTCCTCATATAAGCTATCATAAGCATCTTCAAAGCTTTCGTTATCACTATCACTACCGGAAGAAGAGCTTATCTCATCATTTGCCATGAAGCATACATTTGCTTGATCATTCTCTTCATCACTTGAATCAAAATCACTCCATGTTGGAGTATGTTCGGCATTCATTGCTCTTTCTTTCTCCTTGTTCTCTTTCTTAGAGAATTGTCTTCTTTTAGCTCTTTCTCATACATCTCTTCTTTCCTTCTTCTCCCTTTTGTAGATAGGACAATCCATCTTCATGTGTCCCGGCTTGTGGCATTTGTAGCAAAGCTTCTCTTCGTTGCTAGGATTTTGTTGCCTTCTCCCATCATTTCTTCGCAACCATTGCAATATCCTCTTCATCAAATTCTTCATCATCATCACTTGACTCAAGGTTTGAAGATGAAGCTTTAAGAGTAATTGATGTAGGCTTCTTCTTGACATCCTCTTGATCAAAGGTCTTGAGTTGCATTTCGTACGTCATGAGTGGGCACATCAATTCATCAAGATGAAAGATATTGAGATTCTTTGATTCTTGGATGGCGGTGATCTTTGCATCCCAAGCTCTTGGTAAGGACCTAATTACCTTTCTTACGAGATCACCATTAGTGAATTTCTTGCCCAATTGCTTCAATGGGTTCACAATGTTAGTAAAACGAGTATTCATATCTGTAACGGATTCATTTGGAAGCATATGGAATAACTCATAATCTCTAAACAATAAGTTCATCTTGGAGTCTCTAAGAAGAGAAGTCCCTTCATGAGTGACTTGAAGAGTATCCCAAATACTCTTAGCGGAATTACACATAATGACTCTATTGAGTTCATTAGTGTCTAAAGCACACACAAGACAATTTTTCGCTCTAGCATTCATACAAATCATCTTCTTGTCATGATCACTATACTCCGATTTGGATTTAGGTTCTTCAACCTTGTTAACCACTTTTATCGGAACGAATGGGCCATTCTCAACAATATCCCACATCTCATAGTCTTGAGATTCTAAGTAGATTTTCATCTTAACTTTCCACACACTATAATTGGTCCTATTAAACAATGGAGGCCTAGTGGTAGAACTACCCTCCATACCCCCAACGTAAGCCATGATCGATTAACTCTCTTGGCGTTACCCAATATAACAAGAGCCGAGGCTCTGATACCACTTGAAACCAAAAAGATAACCCTAGAGGGGGGGGGGGGGGGAGGGAATAGGGTTTTAAGACTACTTAAAAATTAACAAACAACAAACCTCTATCTCAATAACTTAAATAAGCAAACAACCAATCTCAACACAAATGTAAAAATGATAATGTAAAGAGAGAAGGGTTTAGAGATACTTGACAAGGAGAATTAAATGGTTCAGCTTGATATACCCTCAAGCCTACGTCCACCCCTTCAAGGAAGTCCCTTGAAAGGTCCTAGAATCCACTAGTATGATCTTCCTTACGGGTCAAGATCGAACCTCTTACAATCCCTTGATGCTATGCCCACATCAAGAACAAGCTTTGACAAACCCAAAGCTCCAAAGCTTGACAACCCCAAGCTTTGATACAAGAACCTTTAGATGAAGAATTGTGTACAAGATTTCACTCTCAATAAGTAGATGAGTACAAGTTTAAGTACTAGAACAAGAGAGATGAGTGTATGCTGACTTATGAAAGTGTATATCTCTCAAATGTAAGCTCACAATAAATGCTCTCTTGAAATGGATGAGAAATCAATGAAAACCAAGAGAGATTGAACAATTTTTTTGATCTTTGAGAATATGAAAGATAAGAGAGCTTTGAATGCAATTGATGAATCAAAACTAAGGCCAAGATGAGTATTTATAGAGGTGGGAATAAATATGACCGTTTGGAGTTAGGTAGGGCAATTAATGCGCCAAACGGTAAATACAGTTGACTGTGATGCATCATTACAGTCGACTGTAATCCCAAAGTAGCCGTTGGAAATTCAAATTTCCAACTTACAGTGTGGACTGTAATCCAATGCAGTCGACTGTAATGGGCTACTGGAAGTATTGCAGTCGACTGTATTCCAATGCAATCGACTGTAATACCTCACTGCCCAACTTGCAGTCAACTGCATTCTAATGCAGTCGTCTGCATTCCAGAAAATGCAGTTTCCTAATTTTTAAAGAATGAAAAACTTTTATGCATGCAAGGGAAACTTATGGGCAAGTTCTAGGTATACAGTCATCGTAACGATCATCTCTCTATGTCTAGTTTACAAAGAAGGAAATAAAGCATTGTAAAATTCAATCGACGAATTCCTTATTTGATGCGTTCCGTTGAGAGTCTTTGAACGATTTGCTCGTCTAATTGTCCATTTGCATGAGTATGAGATTGTTCCTATTGCTTCATCAACTCAATGCATGTTAGACAACATAATCATCAATGTTAGTTATCATCAAAATCAAATATCATCCTAGGTTAAATAACCGTAGGGTTAACAGTTTCTTTAGTCATTAATCGCTTTGTATATTCAGTCTAATATTTATTTGTACTCTTAGAAGAATTGTCATTTGTTCACATGATGTTTATTGTGCTCTGCCTAGTGAACATCCCCTTAGCTATGATTGTTTGGCCGTAAGGATACGATAGATTTGGCCATTATGATTATGTTGGATTTGGATTTTGGGCTACTATTGTTGTAAATCATGTACTCGTCATCCGTGTGATGCTTCGCGTTGTCATATATTTGTTGATTATGATTCTTTGACCATATGGCCTTTTGTATTTTCTGAACTATATGACTGCTCCTACTTAGCTGCAATTGTTGTTCTATGCTGTTCATCGGTCATTATGTGATATTTTTCCTTGCTGGGCTATTTGAGGTCACCGCTTTCCTTCTAATAAGTTGACATAGATATAAAGCTGGTTATTTAATGATGTTGTTTAATGGATGCTCTGGATGCTCAAGAGTTTACTTCTTTGTTTCTCTAGTCTAGTACGTAGTCGTAGGCGTGTGGATTTTGTAATCCCGGTCTAGAAATTTAAGTCGTGTATTGTTCCCTTGGATATTTTAAATTAGTTGATATAGAAGGATTTTTAGTTGCTCTGTGATTTTCTTGTCTAAATAGATAGTTTGTGATGTGGTCAAGCCATTCGGGCCAAGAAAGTTATGGTATCCGAACATAGGGATATCATCGGTATGGTAATTCAGTAGCAAAGGGTTATGATTCAGATGATAATTTAAGTGTTAAGGGGTTGATTCAGATGTGAAGTAGACAATATGGCTTGTATTATGTAGATTTATAATAGAGGTGATTCGAATTTGGTTGTTTCTTTAGTATTGAACTTGATCATGTTACCTTTGATGCTTCTATAGTGATTTGCTTACGATGTGCTTGTATATATAGCGCATTCCTAGGTGTTTTTCTTTCTATATGTTAAAGATGCCACCATGAAGTGATAGTTCAATTGTTAATAACAACAATTCTGGCAACAATGATTGGAATGTTGCCAATTTCCTTCTTACCTTAGCTTAGGCAACTCAGGCACAAACTCAAACTAATGCAGCTGTAGTCGAGCAGAGACAAGGTGGAATTTCAATTTCAGATTTCAGTAAGTTGGCACTAGAGTTTACACAGGCAACTAATTTTGTGGAAGTCGAGGAGTGTATTGAAGATATTGAGAAAACTTTTGAGGCTCTTAACTATAAAGATGCCCAAATGGTTGCCTTTTAGCATACAAGCTGAAGGTGAAGCAAGTCACTGGTGGAAGAGGGTGATCTGCACTTTGCCTGCAAATACTAGGTTGATGACAACGAAGAAAAAACTTAAATGCATAAATCATGAGAAGGAAGACTTAAACAACTACAAGGATGCTTGAACATGTTCAAAGACTTATCTACCACATCAAACAAATGGATAACAAGTCAGGATGGAACAAAAAGAGGCCATAAGCTACAATAAAGGTCTAAATGAAGGGTTTGGTGTTATTTGAAGTACTGTTTATGGGAAAAAAACCTTTCTAAAATCCTCTTCTTCCGACTATCCATTTTTACATAAATGTACATCTATACTAAGGAATGGTTATGCAATACATAGTCCATCCATCATTTAACGGTCGACATACTGCTAAAGTGACAAATGAGGAACATTCTCATAAAGACAATGGCCAGCCTATGGCTAAAGTTCCAAAGGAGAAGATTGATGAGACACTCCAGAGGCAAAATGTGATGCCAAGCATGGTAAGAGATATACGAGAATGCTCCATGGCGATTAAAGGCCTATGAGAATATTTTTAAAGCGGCCTAATTATATTCCACACTAAACGACTGAAGTAATGCTAGGCATGAAACTAATAAACTGTATGAAGCAAGGTAATAAAAACTCAAAATTTCTTCTCCCACCTCAATTCGAAAGAGCTCGAGGGACATTATGTGCATCATAAAAGGGTAAAATAGGTCAAAATGGGCCGCCTATGCCCTAGTTCAACAGTACGTTACAAAGGCTTCAGGCACGTGGATGATATAGTCTCCATAAGTTCAGCATGAGTGGACATTGTGGAGAAGTTCGAAGGGAAATGTGGCCAACAAACGATCATGAAAATATGCGGTCACATACTCTTAGTCGGCACTATAAAGAGCAGAAAAGACATGCAATTAGAGCTAGATTGATAAAATCAGACCCACCGATAATTAAAAGAAGAATCCAACTTCAAATAGTGTAATAGGATTTATATGCTTGATAAAGTCCAAATTCTTGGCATCGGACCTTTACAGGTAAGATCATCCCCACGTGTCTTACAATCACTTGAGCTATTTACATTTTCAACGTGGCACAAAAGTAGGCGATGGGTGCTTGGGGGAGGTTTGGGTTTTGGAATACTGCTAACGTGGTGCCGATGGTGGCACATAGGTGGTAGTGGTTGTCTTGATTAGAGTTGCAGTATTTGGAAATGATTGAGGTGTATAATTCAAATTGGTCTGGGTCTGGGTCGGGTGTGATCTTGCCCTCAATTGCACAGACAGTAAATGCAACTGGCTATGAACTTGATGATGGTTTGGGTGGTATTAACTGGGTGGCAAGGGTTTGGGTTGGCAGGTGGTGGTGGTTGAAAGGGCGTGAGAAAAAAAAAGTACTAAGTAAAAGTAAAAAAGGTCATATGTTTTTAAGTATAATTTATAGATATTTTTACCCCTTAATTAGGCGCATGACTACTTAACGGGCCTCCTATAGACAAATGCTAACAATGATTGGCGTAATCGAGGAGTACAATGACTAACTTGACACAAATTGAAGTCTCGTGACTAAAGTAAGATTGAGCTATAATTCAGTGACCATTGGTATAGTTTACACTAAATTAAACGACATGCATTTGGAATCAAACACTCTTATATGGATATGCATATATGTCATGTTATTTTTCTCACATACACTTGTTAGAAATCTTGACATTTCACACATTAATCTGTTGTTGTTGATTTTCATGCGCATAAACATGCACGATATGATCTTGTACGCAGGTATTCATATGTTTTCATGTAACACCCTGAACCTTGGCAATGCTAGCCTGTTAGTTTAATTTAAGCGACGACTTTTTTTTTTGTGCAAGATTTAGCCTAAATTTTTGCAAGCAAAATTTTTATCGACAACCTTTAGCAACAAAATTTTTAGAAACCATGAGTTACAGCTTAATGGTAAGAGGTATAGGTGATATCGATTTAGGTCTTTAGTGACGATTAGCGTTAATGATACTTTCAGAAACTTTTAGCGGCGAATATATTTTTGGCATTGATATTTTAATTAACAATTCTTTGACTGATGATTAGTGTAGCAGGGTTATCTAACAAACCCATTAAAAATTTTCTAACACATAAAGTATAGCAAATAAGTTAATTTGGACCTATTTATAATACGAGAAAGTAGCAGGTACAATTTAAAATAACTAATGAAACTTGAAGGGATTTTTGGTAGTTTGTCTTTTAGGGTTTTGTATTTATACCCTATTATGAGAGATAATAGTGAGCAGCCGTCCAAAAATACCTTCTCTCCTTCACATATTTTTGGTAGAGAGAAAGAGGCGAAGAGAGGTACAGAAAGAGAAGGGGAAGGAAACGGGACATTTTCGGCGATCAGACTAATTTTTCGGTAAGCTTTCTCTTATTTCTCTCTCTTGCTCTTTAATGGTTTATGGGATTAAAGGGGGTTGTAAAAAGGGGAATCTGTGAGGTGTTTATGGGTCTAGAAAAGGGAACCAGTCATGAGGGGCTTTGGATTTGCCGTGTTTGTGAGATTATGTGGAGGCTGGGGCTGCCGTGTGAGAGAAGGGGGTGAGCTGTGAGAGTTACAGTGTATGAGTTTCTAATGTGTGATGGTGTGAGTGCAGGTAAGGGATCGGAGAGGCAATATTTCTGTGTTGTGGCGAGTGTTGCATGTGTTACGTAGGTTACATGTGTGATTATGTGTATATATATATTTGAGATTTCAGTGTAACTTGGGGCATAGTGGTGTGCGTGAACCTGTGTGAGTGATGTGTGGGTATGAGGCTGTTGGACGTATTAAGAGTAGAAGTAGGGACGATGTCGTGAGGCATTGGGTGTAGAGAGGAAGAGTGCATGTTGTTTTATTGATATGTGGGTTTTAGAGAGAGAAGGAGAGAGATCATGGCTGCCGTCAATCGATGTTTGCGGAGCCACCAAAGAACAACCACGACGGGGCTGTGGGTATCGAGAGAGAGAGAGAGAGAGTAGCCATGGAGTTGCCATGGTGCTTGTGGGTATAGAAGGGCTACTGCGTGAGAGTGACTGTAGTTGAAGAGGGGCTAAAATGGTTGCAAGTGAAGGTGATACGGGACTGTTGTGTGGTGCTTGTGATGATTTTGTTGTAGGTGTTGTAAATTTGGTGGTGGCTGTGATCATTGGGTGGTGCATGTTTGCCAGTTGATGGTGATTGTGTGGTATCTGCTAGGTGATCCAGCAGTTGTTATGGGGGCTTATGAGTAGTGAGGGAGTAAGGAAAAAAAAAATATAAGAGAGGGGCTGTGACTGAAGAAGCATGTGAGTGCAAACTGATGCCAAAGAAAGTGGGTTCGCAGTTGACATGGAGGTGCCACAAGGAATGCAGTCCGAGTCGGATGCCAGGTACGTTGATGTAGGACATAGCAAGAGTGGAACAAGGGTAGAGACCAAGGGCTTCCCAGACAAAGCCTGAGGGGTGGCAGTGCTGCGAGGGCGATGGCGCAAGATGAATATACGACGACAGTCACAGTCCGATGCTTAGGTCCAGAGTCAGGGTCCTGTATGTTTCTCTCTCTAGAATTCTAGAGTGAGAAAGTGAAATACGTTATGAAAATGTTTAACCTCCTAAATGAATTCTCAAGACCTTTATTTATAGAGATTGAGATGCTGATGTCATTAACCGACACGTGGCGGTCCTCGGGAGTGACACGTCACCGGGGAGTCCACGAGTACCGGTGCTCCACGGACTGTCGGATCGCATATTCAATCGGCCTGCCCCGCACAGCGTCGCTCTGTCTGTCTGGAAAGACTGGTTCCCACAGCGTTAGTGTGGCCAGAGAACCCCTTGATCTAGCCTCCAATCCAAGCCCTTGTAGAGTCCCACAGGCCTGGCAGCGGTGGGGAAGACCCGACGCCCAACTGCTAGGTGAACTAGGCGCGATGCCCTCCGAAGATCTGCTCCCGTTTCGGAGTGACCTGGGGGTCATAGTCCCTAGGGGTGCCGACGCAGGCCCCCAGTGTCGGAGCACGTAGGCCAGTCACGCAGGCACCTTGGCGGAGATAGTGTCCCGAAGGAGTCGCTTATTCTACAGGCCGAGGTAGCATCTCGGATGAGCCGTCTACCTGACCGGCCAAGGTAGCATCCCAGAGGATCCGTCTACCTGGCGGAATGGGAGTCTTCGTGCCGGCGCACTTAGAGCTCCCTGGCAAAGATAGTGTCCCGGAGGAGTCGCCTATCCCCGCGGGCTTGTGCCGGAGCACTCGGAGCGCGTCAATATAGCATCCCAGATGGGCCGTCTACCCGACTGGCCGAGGTAGCATCCCGGTGGAGCCGTCAACCTGGTAGAAGGGGAGTTGAAGAGCTCCCTGGGGGAGATAGTGTCCCAGAGGAGTCGCTTATCCCCGCGGGATGTTGAACACTCTGGAGAGTAGGTTGAAGCATGGTCCACGACCAAGGCAAGGTGCGCATGGTGTGGTGAATGAGTGTGGTTCCCGGGGGGAATGTAACATGATTGTGGCGTATGGGCGTGATGAAGTGAGTAAGGTGCCGAGGGCACAATAGTGTGACAGAGAGCCTGGGGGCACGGCTGTATCAGCGGCGCAGCGCACGGGCGCGGCGGACGACATCCAGGCGACGGATGACGAGCGTCGCGGAGTTGGCGCGCGGGAGAGGGCAACATTTGGACGACGGGCGACGGGGTTGTGGAGTAACGTCTGGGTGACGGGGGTCGTGGAGTGACGTCTGGGCGACGGGGTCGCGGCGTGACGTCCGGGCGACGGGGTCGAAGAGTGACGTCCGAGCGACATGGTCGCGGAGTGATGTATGGTCCCTTGAAGAGAAGTGAAAATGCTAAGTATGGAAGCCAAAGGCCAACCCCAGGGGAAGGCCGAGGCCGACCCCCAAGGGGAGGCCGAGGCCGACCCCAAGGGGGAGGCTAAGGCCGAGGCCAACCCCAAGGGCGAGGCCAAGGCTGAGGCCAACCCTAAGGGGAAGGCCAAGGCCGACCTCATTCGACAAGCGCCAAGGTGCGCCGACAGGTGACGGGAAATATGCGACGGTCAGAG
>JAVXUO010001830.1:0-22695 GCA_033065855.1 Escallonia rubra
GGAAATCAGATTTTTCCTCAGCTCAAGAACGTGCATGACATTAGTCAAAGTTCTCACAATTTCATCGTGTATCCTAATCTAAATTGAACCTATCCCAACCACTTTACAAGCGATATCGTTTTCCATAAGAACTTTACCACCATCAAGTGAGAGATAAGTGGAAAATCAATCCCTATTGGGACACATATGACAGGAGCAATTCGTATCAAGAATCCACCCTCTATTCAAGGAACTGATGGTTACTGAAAGAACATTCGCACCATCAGAATTATCTTGTACTACTCCAGCAACATCAGCTGTCTTAGAATTATCTTTTTTCTTCCCTTTACACTCAGAACAATCCTTTCAATAATGCATTCCTTGTGACAATAATAGCACTTCAATTTTCTGGTCTTTGACTGAGACCTCGATCTTCCTTTATTTCTAGACCCACCATGGTCAGTGCTTCAGCCTCAAGCCATAACCCTGTTCTTCTCCCCTATTTTCATTAACCTTATTCCTTAATTCCTAAGAATTTATCACAGCCTCAACCTCCTCCATGGACATATTGTCCTTCCCATATAATAAGCTAGTAACAAGATGTTCATGTGACAAAGGTAAATAACACAGCAACAGTAAAGCTTTATCCTCATCTTTTATCTTGATATCGATATTTTACAGGTCAAATATTACTATATTCATCAAGATGATCACTAATTGATGTACCTTCTTCTATCCGAAGAGTATACAATCGTTGCTTTAAATGTAGGAGATTTGTCAGAAACTTCGTCATGTACAAGCTCTCCAATTTTAGCCGCAGTCGTTTCCTGAGAAAACTTTCGCAACACATTGTCTAGCTAAACATAGCAACAAAGCACTATGGGCTCTCTCCAACATGTCTTCTTTTTCATCAGCTGACATCATCTCAAGAAGCCCTTGATTCCCCTTTAACGCCTTCAAAGATCCTTGTTGAATCAGAACCCATCTTCATCCTCCATAAACTGAAATTGTTTGATCCATCAAACTTCTCCAAATCATACTTCGATGAAGTATTTGGCGCCATGGCGAGGTGCTTTCAATCTAACGCACACCTCAGCCCTTGATACCACTTGTGAAAATATATATTATATTATGCACCAAGCAATAAAGAAAAGAATCGAAAACAATAAAGGCACACAAAACACAAGATTTATGTAGTTCGGCAAAAGCCTACTCCATGGTGGTAGCAGCGACACTATGTTTGTCAATGGAAATTACATATCTATGTCTTTCTCAACAAACTCTCTCAAAGAACGACTCCTCTCTCATAACCCTAAAACACAATACAAGATGACTTATATATACTTTGAGATAAGTAGTGACCTTCTCTAAATAACCAATGCGTGACAAGATAACTTATGTACTTAGAGCCAAGTCGCGACCTATTCTGAAAAACCGATGTAGGACATCCACATATTAACCAATTTTCGGTCGCTCAAGTCGTAAAGGGTTTTTTTTTTCCAAGACAAATATCACAGCTTTCGCAGGGTGTAGCCATTTTCTAGTCAATAATGTATCAGTATCGGCCAGTGTTATTAAAGGCGCAAGCGCACCTAAGACGCAAAAGGTCCTTGGAGCCTAGGCACAAGGCGCAAGCGCGCGCCTTTTTGAAGCGAGGCGCAAAATTAAAATAAATAAATAATAGTGCATTAAAACAATAAAATTGCGTTTAAAAAAATTGAGAACATAACAATTAACAAAGTTCCATACACTAGAAAAAGTTTCAAATTTCATAACATCATAATTTAACAAACTTCTAACATTACAAAAGTCTTAAATCCACTAAAAATAACAAATCACTAAATTCTAAGTGAACATAACGTCACAATCCTCATCATCGCTAAGGGTCAAGGTAACAACGCTTTCTTCAAAGGGGATCATAGGCTACAAATATGCATAATTAATCATCCCATATAACACAACACAAATGCACAATTAATCATCCCATATAAACACAACACAAATGCACACTTAATCATCCCTCTTTCCCCGCACAAATGCACAATTAATCATCTACCTCTCTTCAACAGTTCAACTTGTACAATATTATACTCCTAGATTAACCCAATTGTAAAATTAGTTGGCACTTGTGGACTTCCGCTTAGAGTTGTTGAAACTGTGGAAGATGGATTCTAGTTGTCTTTGTACTAAAAAGGTAATTACAAATAAAAGAACATAAGATGACTAGATTCATGCTGCTATCTTCAGCTACAAAAGCAGGTACAACCAAAAATTCCACAGGGATCCATTAGAAAGTTAGGGAGACTGTCACAGTTGGGAGCAAGGGAGGGAGTGACAGTCTGACAGAGTGAGGGAGGGAGTGACGGAGTGAAGGAGGGAGGGGGAGAGAGGGAGAGAGAGAGAGAAACCAGCGGGGTGGAGGCGTGGAGCAGCGGCAGAGAAAAGGAGCGGTCGCGGCGGCGACTGAGGCAACGGAGCAGCTAGAGGCCGGCAGCGAGGGAACATGCGATGATGGCAACGACGGCGACCGGAGCAAGGAATGGACAGCACGAGACAGTCGCAGTGACGAGGAGTGAGTGACAGTGAGTCGTTCATGAAACTGATTTGGGATTTTAAGGATTTTGCAGTTTGGGATTTTGGGTTAATTAGAAAGCTAAAAAGGAAAACAAGATCGTCAGAACTAAAAATGGGCGGCCCAAGTAACAAAATGATAGAACATCTGTTCACAGCCTATCCGGACCGCACCCCAGGGCCCGCTAAAAGACCTCAGTGGCACGACACGTCACCCGCTCGGCAGTCAAACATGCTCAACATCATTGCTCGGTCAAAGCGCTCTGATGCTCAACATCGTTGCTCGGTCAAAGCGTTCCGCGCCTTAAAGCATTCAGACGGTGATCGAAAGTGCATTTCCTCCCCGAGGGGTCGGCCACCCCCCTAAGAAGGGGGTCGGCCTCTCACTTTGTAAGGGGGTCGGCCACTCCCCTAAGAAGGGGGTTGGCCTCCCTTGTCCTTGGGGGGGAACCTACTGCACGGCACTTCTCGCTCCAACAACACACCCCCGCTATCTTCAGTAGCGCGACGCTCATTGTCACCGGCTCAATCAAACTCGCGGCGGGACGGGCTCACAACCATGAAGCCCTCACCGGCTCAATCAAACTGACGGGGCTCTGGCCCTCGCGGTGGGACGGGCTCGCAACCATGAAGCCCTCGCCGACTCAATCAACTGACAGGGCTCCGGCCCTCGCCGCGGGACGGGCTCGCAACTCTAATGCCCTCGCCGGCTCAATCAACCGGAGGCTCCGGCCCTCGCCCTCACAATCAACCGACAGGCTTCGGGAGGGCTCCGCTCGTAGTGTTCCGGCACGAGGACCCCCCGCCACGGACTCTGGGTATCGAGCTGTGATCATGCGCACTCATATCACCATTGATCATTGATATCGCCAGGGAAATGAACCGTGAGTCACTCCGGGACGGGAGCAGGTCCTCGGAGGGCATCGTGTCCGGCACGCCTGGCAGTTGGCTGCAGGGGTAACCCTTACCGCTGCCAGGATCTCAGCGCGTCTCATGACGCATCTCGTGGGATTCAGTAAGGGCTTGGACTGGAGGCTGGGGCAACGGGCTACTCTGACCATGCTACCGCGGTGTGGTCAGTCTCCTCAGACAGGCAGAGGGACGCTGCAAGGGCAGGGCGGCACAAACTTGGGGACCGGCATATTTGACGAACAATCAATACTGCGGGACCCCCTACGACGACGTGTCACTCCCGGAGGACGACACGTATCGGCTGATGACACGAGCATATTTGTGCCTATATATAGTGGATTCTGGAGCTTATTCAAGGACTTCTCTCTCATTTCAACATTTCACTTTCTCTCTTTAAAACTCATTCTCTTTGGATTTCTAGTGAGAGAAACACATTTGGACTCACGTCTTCGAACTCTCGACGTTGCACCCTTGATACAGACTGCCGACCGCCTGCCCTGTTCGTCGTCACCCTGCCTGCGCGGCACTGCCAGCCCTCGCGACCTGCCTGAGGAGCCTTGCTCTCAGCCCTTACGCCATCCTTGATGTCTCCCACTTTGCCTACTCAAAAGCCAACTCAGACTGCATCCTTTGTGGCACCTCCACGTGGCAACAGACCATCTTTCCTTGGCAACAACATCCAACGGCCAGAAGTACTTATGTGCATAGCTTCACGCCTCCACCGCCGTTGTGCGCCTTGCGCCTGGGCGCGCGAGGCACGTGCCTAATCAAATGCACTGCACCTAGGCCTAGGCGAGGCGCAGATAGTGTGCCTGACTGCGCCTTGCGCCTAGGCGCGCTTTTAATAACACTGGTATCGGCTGTATTGGCCGGTACATATACGATATCCCTTTACATTTCATACCGGACAAAATACCACTCTATATCGGGTGTGCTGGCCGGTACAAGTGATACCAGTCGAGACATTATGTTTTGCACCGATTCCTTAAAAAAATGTAAAATGTATAAATTTTGTTGAAAAATTTAGTAAGTTGACCACATAAAAACTAAACTGTAAATAACATAGGTTCTATTATATCGATCAAAGCATCTTTAGCCTCTTTCTCATAGTATTTATTAGAATTATTAGAATCTTTCTTGATAAGTTTTCATCTTCATCACAATTCTGATATTGCTTTTACTTTGTCTCTTAGTTTTGATTTAGTTCATAGTTAGAAGCTTTCATTATATTATTTCATCTATATGTTGTACTGCTTTACACATTTATTGACACAGACATGTACACAAACAACTTATTATTAAATCCAAAGATGTTATCCTTGAACAAATAACTTATTCTTCTATAAGAATTCACTAATGAGATAGTTGAAAAGTGGGGTAATTTTGGATGAGATGATTCAATTGAACAAGCTATTTGTTCCTAGAGCCATTGTATAAGAACAAACAGCTTATTTGGGAACAAATAACTTGGCTCAAAAAGGATGTAATTCAAGCTCTAAAGGAGCTGGGAGGGAGGAAATATAAGTATACATTTTTAGTTCGCTAATGAACTAGTATCATATACGTATGTTATTGACGAAAAATTCAAAACGGTACCGAGACAATACCGGTAACCAGTACGTACCATTTCAAGAGAAAACAGTATTCACTCTGGTACGGTACTTATAACTATGTTGTACACACCTTATATTTTGGGTCGTTTTTAATTAAATAATTGTTTTGCTTTACTATTAATTAGCCTTTATTATTAAGGGTTAGGCCTGGTAATATAACTTAATTAATTTAATTCAATTCAGTTGCCCAGTCTAGCAGTCCAGCCTAGTTTTCTAGTCTAGTTGTCAAGTCAACAATCGAGCTTAGTCCAGTCTAACTAAGTCAGTCCAATCAATGTGTTTAGATTGTGATTTACTTAGAATATTTTAAGAATTATTTCTGATTCATCCTTGATTCAAGCTATTAAATCATTGATTTGCATGAAATATGAAGATAATTACCGAATCTTGTACATCCCATCTAAAAATCAGAGATAATTACCAAAGTAGGGTCGGATAATGTCTCAAAAATTGGGAAATACTAATTTAAAAATATGGGATGAACCGGTTAGGTTGACTTTTTTCAATCTCCAACTTTTATCAAATTTTTGTCTTGTCATCAAATCACATATAGTTATGGCCATTTTTATCATTTCTGGCATCTCAGACCTTTATAAATAGGGTCCTTAGCCTAAATTTGGAGGTATGAGCTATTTCTCCCTAGAGCTTTTATACAAGGGCTAATTACACCTATATCCCTGAGGTTTGGGGGTAATTACACCCGAGGACACAAAGTTTCAAAATGTAACACTTATGTCCATTGACAAACGGAATACAAAAATACTTAACGGTTTTGACAAAAAGACTTGATTGCCCCTGACTTTAAAATAAATTACCCAATTAATTTACTGTTTATTCTTCCTCTCCCCACACCCAGCACCCCCACCCCCTCACCCCCCGTGCCCTCACCCCCCCAACGCCGTCTCCCTCCTCCTCTGCCCCTCCCCCCACCCCCTCCCCCACGCCGTCTGCCTCCCCCATCCCCGTCACCCGCCCACCCCGTCATGCCCACAACCCCCGATCAGCGCAATAGCAGGCCCTCCGGCGAGGCACCGACGCCGCAAGATTACGGTCTCACTCCCGATCTGCCTGTCGCCATACCGGTCGCCACCATCACCGCCGCGACCTACCTCCGTACCCCGCGCCGTCCGAGATCGCAAGCATCCCCACCGAGCTACGTCGCGACACCAGCCTCCTCCTTCGAGATGCCCGCCACCGTGACCACCAGCAAGGCAGTGCCATCACCACCACGATGGGCTTGCAATGGCCAGATCTGTCTCCTTCCCATCCAGTCTTCCTCCCTCCCTCGCTAAGGGCTTGCCGGCGTGGTGGGGCAAGTCTGTCGGATGGTGGGGCGAGGGGGACTGCCGGCAACGTGGGTTTGCCAAGGCGCTTGCCGGAGGCGTCTTGGCAGCTTGGGTTTGCCAAATGGCTTGCCGGCGTGGTGGGGTGGTTCTGTAGGATGGTGGGGCGAGGGGGCTGCTGGCGGCGTGGGGCGGCGGAGGGGGGCTGCCGGCGTTGACTTCAGATTTAGGGTTTAAATTGTGGAAAGAGAAAATTAGGATATCAACAGGGGTAGTATTGCCATTTTCAAAATACGTAATGACGAAAATTACACTTTTTGGACGGAATACTGACGGTTGGATAAAAGTGATACTTTGTTTAACGTTTTTGGTCACGTATGTTACATTTTGAAACTTTGTGTCCTCGCATGTAATTACCCCCAAACCTCAGGGATATAGGTGTAATTAGCCCTTTATACAATTTCTCCTAGAAGTGGTGTATCATATCTTAAGAGAAACTAGCCCTTCGTAATTCACTTCAAAAGAGCTTCAAGTCTCTTGCATCGTGGATCCTTCGCAAAGGTATATTTTATTGTTTTCTAGTCTAGTTTAGTAGTCTATGATATTTTTCCTTTTCCCATGATTACATTTCATTCCAATTACAAAACTCATAAGAAAGAGTCTTTTCATTTCTTATTTAGAGTCTAATACTGAAGTATAGATCGTCTCCTGTAAGATTGGGGTCGAACTATGATGGTTTTGATTTTGGTTTGCCCGACTTCAACCCAATAATATAGAAATAAGCTTAGGGTTTATGTTATTGCATGTTTATATGTTAAAAGGGCCAAAAATTAATTAAAATGAAGTAGAGACTAAAAGGGTATGGCAGGTACCTAACCCTTCCCGTCCCATTTATTCATTTTCAATAGACTAGTTAGTCTTTTGGGTATTTTTAGAATTATTTTCAGGTTTTTCTTATTTTTCTGTGTTTAATTAAATAAGATGAGACTCCTAAAATTCTTTAGGGGATTTTTTCGAGGCGGTTCGCTACCAATGCAATTAGTCAAAACACAAACCATTTACTCAGTCTCTCTTTATCTATATTGATTTCACATTCAATTTAAGAAAGCATTCATTGTGAGCATACACTTGGGAGATAAAGATATTCGCTATCATCAATACTCTTATCCCTTTTTTTAGAGCTTTAAGTTGTACTCATCTCCTTATAGAGGAATTCAATAGTACAAATAATATCATTCGTTGGAGATTGACTAAAGCTTGTTATTGTCAAACTTGATTCTTGGTGAGTGCATAACACCAAGAGGTTTTCATGAAGGTTAGGTCTTGACCCAAAAGATATAGTGGATTGTAGGGCTTTTGTAAGAGACTTCAGCGAAAGGGTAAACATAGGCTTGACGGTAATTGTAGGCAAACCATTTGAATTAATTATGTCAAATATCTCTAAACCTTTTCTTACTATTGCTGTTGCTTTACCTGTTTTGTGAGTTTGTTTAACTTGAGACCATACTGTGATGATTGCCCAACAAATAGAATTATCCTGTAATTAACTATGAATTTATCATTTTAGCTTAAAAACCCTATTCATCCCCCTTTATGGTTAATTTATTAGTTTCAGACTCAACAATTGCAATAAATATTTCCTTATCCATGTTAAAGTAAAGAGTTATACACAAAAGGGTTCAAGCACACATGGCTTCAACGAGTGTCGAAAGGTGAAGGTTGATGTGTAATAGAGACACTATTGAGGTGGGATCACACATTGATCAGAGAAAGCAAAAGGAAGACAAAAATCCCAATCGTCAATCACTGTAAATTTTGTAGGGTTTGCATATTCAGTTCCTCAAAACTGCCACTATAAAGGTGCATGGGGGTTCTAGTATCCATAAAAGAACAGAACAGTGCATATGGCTTCTAAGGTGAAAGAAATAGACAAGATAGCCTTCAAATGATTAAAATGAGAGGGTATTTCAGGCTTAGCATCATGTTGGGCCTAGTGTCACGATCCTGTACATTTTTGTTTTGCGTTGGAATGACCACACTGTACCGTACCAGCCTTGTGCAAAACAATGCCTAAGAAAGGTTAGTGCATGTCACTAAAAAGTTCAATGGCAAAAGGAGAATATCATAGCATGTAAAGTGATAGAAATGGCACTTCTCAAAGATAAACTTACAGATTTATTACAATTGTTGTTTGTTTTTGTTTTGTACAAGGTTTACAATTCTTGTAGGTATGAAGTTGGAAACTTGTGATTTAACCGGTAGAAAAAGAGAAATAGATACTCACATGGACCTGAAATACATTGACTACATTATTGAAAGGTTGTCACTAGATCTTTGCCAGAATTAGATAAATCGGTTTCTCAAGACGCAACCAAACTTCTCTTCAATAAAAACTCCAGCTTTGTTGCCATCTAATACAAACTTGACTCGCTTAATCTCTTGGTTTGTTGGATTTTGTCAGAAGTAATGGCCAAACATAGAGCTCCTATCAGGCATACATCATACCACATTAGCCAGTACCGTTGCCGCATTTGGGTCCTTGTTGTTTGATGGGTCCTTTTAATTAAAAAAAAAATTCCCAAAGGGGATTTATGCTCATGAGTCATACATCGTAAAGTGAATCATGAGCACTACACATGACTTAAATTGATTGGCTTGCTTGCAAACGTGGCTATGTGTCGCAGGATGGATGTGACTACGACAAACATGGGAGTTGGTCCATCATCAAAGGAACTGATCAATTGAGTGGAGAAATATATTTTGGGGTGCTCTTGGCATATATAGGCGAATGACCCGTGATTTGGGTGGGTCAAGGCCTCAGGGGTTGGTAGTAAGAGGAGAAGGTACTTGATTTGCTTCTTAGAGAAAAATTATGTGCATTGGCATTTTTATATATCCAAAAACCAGAGTTTTTGACAAGTATCTCTTTGTGCGTGTGTTAGATAGACACTGACAAATGAAGCCATGATTGGAGAAAAATGGGAAAAGTGGGCATGATGTCAGGCAATCAAGCATGGCGTTGCGCTGCTTTGGCACACTGATGTGCATGCTGGGATGTTGTTGGTGTGCGTTGACTTACATAGAGACACGATAGTAGACCGCGTGCATAGAGTGTATGCTACGCAGGATGATGGGCACATTAGTGCACTGAGTGTGAAGTGTTTTAGTACTGAGCGCTTTGAGGGCGGGCATTTAAGAATCTTGACAAGATCAACCTGCATAGTTTCGTGACACCATATCAGGACGTTGCTATTCATCTAAGGTCATCGAGCGGCATATAAGAAGTTAAATAGCATATTTGATAGCATAACGTAAGGTAAAAATAGTGTTCGTTAATCATCATGGTTGTAGATATTACTTGCATAGTTATGTTGTCATGCAAATTTCAAATAAGTTCGAAAGTAATTTTGGCTTTACTGGATCGAACAAAGCGTACAACAAATGAACACACTTTGCCAATTCGAGAGGAGGGTTCGAACTTGCATGCTTTCAAGAATAATAAGTTCATCAGGTATAAGAACCAATTTCAATCTCCATATGTATTCAATTTGGGACTTTAAAACCTACCATCATCAAAGCTTGGAGTATTAGGATCCTAGATTGGAATGAAGAGGACTACAACAAGGAGCGACCTTAAGACCATGGGGCACAAGCAGGGCCTCGCTCTGATATCATATTAGAGTCAGGTGTTCAACCCAAAAATATGCTTCAAGAAGGATGTGCTTACCAGACATAATAACCAATCTCAATCTTCATGCATAATCGATGTGGAACTTTAATGTTTCCTATGAAAACTTGCAAGCTGTTGGCAAGTCAAAGTTATGGATAGTGCCTTGATTAAGTGGAGAGAAAAGTATATATTAAATATCCTACTCCTTATGTCACATACATAATGATTAATTACACTGTCTTCCCCTGAGGTAAGTCAAATTATAGGTGCATCCCCATCATTTCTGAAATGGCACCGTCCTCCCTTCGTTCTCGGTGTCCGTTTCATAAACCTCCCCTTAAGGTGAATGACCAAGACTGGCACGCTAAGGTCATCAAACGGTCTCCTCCTAAATGCCCGCTTTACCCTCCTACATGTGTATACAATCTCAGTAAATCTTCAATGCCGTTACAACTAAAAAGCTTTTGATTTCTATGAGTTGGGTTTAAGAAGATTGTTGTTTGTCTTTCTTATAAGGAATTATATCCCTAAACTCCTTAAGGTTAGGGGGTAATATCACATGTGTCGATTGACTATAGCAAACATCAAATACGTCCTTTGACTAGACAAACACAAATGGCTTTAAAGTGTTTGATCCAATGACTCTACCCCTTCGTTCATCTTAAATTTTCCTTTCACATGCCACCCTCCATCTTCGTTTCCTTACTTCTTTCTAACACCCAACCCCCCCCCCCCCCCTTCTCTGGGTCTTCACCTACCGTCATCATACCCATTTCCAAGCTCACAACCACCCATCTCCCACAACCACCATGCAACAACCATCGTCAATCACCACCAGCCCCTCCATAGCCACCACAAAAAACCTACCGCTGCACCACCACCGCCTGATCAAACCCACCGTAGCACCTTCACATTCGGGTAGTGGCAGCTTTGGTGGTTGGGATCATCTTTCCACTAAGTTCGATGTTGCGACCACCACCACCATCATTTTCATCAGATGACATTTAAATCACCATAACTACAACTAACACCATTATTATACCCTCGACCTTCAACAAATCTGAGCCAAAGCCCAAAACGACCACCAATCTTCGATCGCCATCGCTCCATATTGCAAGCACCACCTCTGAGGTATAAAGTAATCACCACCAACTTCAAGACCTACATCATCCAATTGATTTTCACCACCACTTTCACCCTTACGCAACCCACCTTATACAGATCTAACCACAACCACCATACCAACTTCCACCATTGCCATTGACCACCACACATCTGCAATAATTACCATACACTATTGCCACCACCATCGCCATACCGCTAGTCGCCATTTCTCCACTGCACCACAACCTGTAGATTTACTCTATTCACTACAAGAAAAAAAAGGCTTTTAGCGACGGGGAAATCCGTCGCTAAAAGCCTTTATTTCGTCGCTAAAACAATTTGCGACAGATTCACCGTCGCTAAAAGTTCTTCGTATAAAAGCCCGTCAATTATAGTTTAGCGACGGAATTTTTAACTCCGTCGCTAAATATGTAATTTTTTGCGACGGATTTATTTTTAATTAACGACGGATATTCCGTCACTAATTATATTTTTAGTATTTTAATTTATTTTCTTTTTTATAAAATTAGCGACGGAATAAATTTTTAGCGACGGAATATTCCGTCGCTAAAAAGCTTATTTAGAGATGGATTTAATCCGTCGCCAAAAGTCAATTTTTTTTGAATTTTTTTTTTATTTTTCAATTACCCAGACCTGTAATACAATTTTCATTTCTCAACAACAACGCGCAATAATCAATACAGAAAGAAATATATATAATCAATTATAAAAAATATTTCAATATAAAAAAGATGTACAAGCCGGGAACCGAATACTCTGG
Organism: Escallonia rubra; assembly: GCA_033065855.1. Taxonomy (NCBI): domain Eukaryota; kingdom Viridiplantae; phylum Streptophyta; class Magnoliopsida; order Escalloniales; family Escalloniaceae; genus Escallonia; species Escallonia rubra. The sequence continues at coordinate 11,914 of JAVXUO010001830.1, forward strand.
TTAGGGGAGGGGAGAAGAGTACAAGCCGGGAACGGGGGGCGGGGGGGAAGCTAGGAACGGGCACGGGAAGGGGCTCATCAGGGGTCGCCGAGTCCCGGATCTGGATCCTGCTGATCCGGGGCCGACTCGGCATGTCCAGCAGTGCCCTGCTCCCTGATCATCCTCACCACCACTGTAGCAATGCGCTGGATCTCCTCGTCGTCCAACTGACGCTGAGGAGCCGGTGTCTGTGGAGGGGCAGCAGGGGGTGAGGACGCTCCTATCACGGCACGAGCAGTCGTGCTAGGCAGGCCGCGTATGCGGCCTTTCGGCCGATTCACGACCTCCGGCGTATCCAGCCATCGCTTCAACCCCCCAGTACTCGCAGCCGTACTAGTGGACGCTGATGGCTGTCCGGACTGCTGCTCGGACCCCCTTAGCTGTTCATACGAGGCCTGCAAAAATAGTGGTTTAACGATATGTTAGGGCATTAATTAACGAAACGGACATTGAGGATAGAAAGACAAAACATTAACAACTTAAATAAATTGACTCACATCGATCCGCCGGGCAATATCTGAAATATAGTCGCCCGCCCGGTGCGCCTCGTCCTTGTCCTTCTTCCGCACGTGCGTCTGACTATAGGTCAGAGCTATGACCTCATCCTCCTCTAGATCCGGGTGCTCGACCGCGTTCATGTGTCGGACGATGTCGTGTGGCACCGACCCCCCCGTGTGCGTCGGATCTCTGTTCTGTCTGTTCTCGGCCCCGCTCTTACTCTTGGCGTCCCAGCCTGGATCCGCAGCCCACCGATCTATCATCTCCCCCCATACACGGTGAGATATCCAATGTGGGGGATATCTCGTCATCTCCGTCATCGGGGCACCCTCGGGCAGCATCTTCTTCGCCCGGTCCCGTGCGTCGTGGAGCCATCGGCGGTAATTCTTGTCGATGTAGGCAAAGAAGGCCTGCTGCCCCAGTGCCTGCTGCTGAGGCGTGTCAAACGTGAACCCCTCCTGTAAGGCATTCAATAACACAAATTATGACCAGAAAACAAACTGTAATTAAACATTTACTAACGCTGAAAAAAATACTTCACCGTACCAGCCACTCCTCCCATAGGGCCTCCCTCGCAGCGGCATCCCAGTCCTTCCAGTACAGGCGTGGCTCGAAGAATCGGCCCTTCACAAGAACGCCGATCTTCGTCCTCGCCAGATTCTCCAGGATCCTGCCAAAGAAGTAAATAAATAAATTAATACAGTTCAAATATAAATTAACACCCCAAAATTTTAAATTTAAGGCATGAGGTGATATTTTTAGTACTTACAGGCCCTCTTGCGTGAGCGTAACTCTCTGTTTACGCTGGGGGTCGATGCGTACCCCGCGTGTCGGACCACGGCCTCGTCGAGATCCTACAAAACACAGACATTAATACAGTTCAAATATACTTTAAATATAAGGCTAGCGAAAATGTACTAAACACCGTTATCAACTATACCTGAGGTAGAACCCACGGAAGATGGAGAATGCACGTGCGTGTGGGATGAATCTGCGTCGGGTTGGGGTGACGGCTCGGGGGGCTGGGATTGGAGCTGGGGCTGGGGCTGGGGCTGGGGCTGGGGCTGGGGCTGGGGCCCCCCTGCTGTCCGCGATCACTCTGTGCCTCGTCATCAGTAGGCAATGACGAGGTGGGACCCACCGGGGAGGAAGCAGCTCGGCGTCCAGCCCGGCCACGAATAGCCCGTATCCTATCCATATCTGACTTCATATAGATTATATACAAAGACATTAACACGTGAAAAACAATAATTTGGCATAAATCATCATCGGCACTATATATATATATATATATATATGAACGGATGTGCAAAAACACATCAATAAACACCAAGTTCTAAAATGTTACTACATTTTTCCCGTGATGTTACAACATTACAAGTCAATCATTTTCAGTTTGCGAATCATCTTCATCACTTTCCTCGTCGCCCTCTTCTTCGTGGGACTCGTCGTCCTCTTCATCTTCTAATTCATCCTCTTCATCAGTAGACTCGGTCACATCATCTCCAACACTTTCCACGTCTTCCGCGTCATCATCTACGACTTCTTCTCCCACAAGAAGTGTTGTTGGAAGAGGAAGATCGTCCTCCTCGTTGTTGACCTCAACAGGGAACAAGACACGTGGTTGGTCGGCTTGAAAGGAGTCTAGCTCACTGTCATATGTCACGGGCAATTTCTTGGACTTGATAGTTGTATACCAATGAGATTTGGGATTGGCGACGTCCTCCGCGTAAAAGACTTGTACAGCTTGACTAGCAAACACAAAGGGCTCGTCTGATGCAAGTCTTGACTTGACATTGACATCTACAATCCCTTGAGAGCTAACACGGATTCCTCTGCTGCATGTGACATCGAACCACGTACACTTGAACATTACCAGGCGGTTTTGGGAACCCAGATATGTTAGCTCAACAATCTCATCTAGCTCTCCGTAAAAGTCCATGCAATTCTCGGCATAACAGTCGCCGTTGACCAAGACTCCACTGTTTTGGGTTTGTTTTGTTCGGTCATCATCTTTTACGTTAAACCTAAACCCGTTGATGATATAGCCTCCGTAACAGGATGTTTGTTTGTTAGGGCCTTCGGCTAGTAATTTCAAGCAGGAGGCCACTGGTCTATCCATTGACTGAACCTATTGTAGATGACGGTAAAAATTAAGGATAAATCAGTATACTAATTGGCCACAGAACTGTATATAACACATAATATAATTTCGTTAAACAATCTTACACGGATTTTGAACCACTGTACAAATTGTGATTTCCGATGAGATTCAAGTCCAGCGGGATCAGTGATTAAAGATTCCGCATCGAACTCACTGCAAACCAATATAGTTGACTCGCTTAACACACACTTTCAATTATGTACAGCAATGTAAGTGAATTAAGACTTTAACTTACTCAACGAATGCCGAAACTTCATCGCAATTTAGAAGGGCATATATTGTTGCAGCACTGTACTCTTCATCCGTTAGCCATCGAGTATACGTTCGGCCGAACGGACTACCTGACTGCTTGAATATTGACAATTGCCCTTCCAAATTTGTGCTTGCTCCGGGGTCATTTCGGCCTAGTTGATTTAACCTTGTACCAACATCAGGCCCGAAATATTGACTACAAAAGTTTACAAGTTCTTCCATTACGTAAGCCTCCGCAATTGAGCCCTCAACCCGAGCCTTATTACGGACTTTTTTCTTTAAATGGAACATGAACCTAGAAGTTTAGCGAATCGAGTTAGGTGGAATATCAATGATAACAGATGTCGCATTAAGTGTAAACGAACAACTGTAACAATTTAAGGATTACCTCTCGAAGGGATACATCCACCGATATTGCACGGGTCCACCCATCTTAGCTTCATATGCCAAGTGAACAGGCAGATGCTCCATTGAATCAAAGAACGAAGGTGGGAAGATTTTCTCCAGCTTGCAAATCGTCACCACAATGTTCTTCTCAAGCACTTCCATGTTACTCACCCGGATCGTAGAAGAGCATATATCTCGAAAGAAATGAGATAATTCAGTCAAAGTCTCGCAAACAACCCGTGGCAACAGTCCCCGGAAGGCAATAGGAATGAATCTCTCCATGAATACGTGGCAGTCGTGACTCTTCATCCCTTGGAACTTGCATTTCGATACATTGCAACAACGAGATATGTTGGACGCAAACCCATCCGGAAGCTTCAAATTCTTAACCCACTGACAGACCTTCTCCACTTGTTTCTTGTCTAGACAGTAAGGTGCTTTCGGAAGTATGGTCCTCCCACTGACTGTCCGAGGATGCAATTCACGGCGTACACCCAACTGTTGTAGATCCCTTCTCGCTTTAAGGTGATCTTTCGATTTGCCCTTGACATTCATCACTGTGTTGAACACATTATCAAAAACGTTCTTCTCAATATGCATCACATCCATGTTGTTTCGGATAACGAGCGTCCTCCAGTAGGCTAACTCCCAGAAGATACAAAATTTTCTCCAGTTGTGCTCTTTCCCGAACCCTGCAATCTTCTGATCCGGCACACCCTTACCGTGTGGTATGTCAGTATCAAGTGCCTCCAGGTGTGAGAGTACTTCTTCACCAGATGGGTAGTCCAGTGTGACAACCTCACGCTCGATTGTCCCGTCAAATTTATCCTTCTGCCTACGAAACTGATGGCCCGGTGGCAAAAGCTTACGGTGACATCCGAACCACGAGGCCTTTCCGCCGTGCTTTAACGTATGACCGGGGTTCACGCCCATACAAGCAGGGCATGCTAGCTTCCCATGTGTGCTCCAGCCACACGTCATTCCCAATGCGGGGAAATCATGTATAGTCCACATCAAAGCAGCCCTCATCTGAAAATTTTGTTTAAGGGATGCATCATATGTTTCGACTCCATGATTCCATAACTGTTTTAACTCATCAATCAACGGCCTTAAATACACATCTATGTCCTTACCGGGACTCTTCGGCCCCGGAATAAGCAACGACAAGAACATATACGGCTTCTTCATGCACATGCCTGGTGGAAGGTTGTAAGGGACAATAATAACAGGCCAACAGGAGTAAGGCGTGGTAGACTGACCGAAAGGGTTGAACCCATCGGTTGCCAGACCAAGTCTAACATTCCGAACTTCCTGAGCAAAGACTGGATGCCTGCGGTCAAACTCCTTCCACGCCTCTCCATCAGCTGGGTGTGTCAGCACATCGGCATCGTTGCTGCGAGTCTCACGGTGAGCCCTCATATGTTCAGCCGTATTGGAGGAGTAGTACATTCTCTGAAGCCGTGGTGTGACCGGGAAATATCGTAATATCTTCCATGCAATGTTTTTCTTCTTCCCTTTGTCCGGTTTGTACCTCGAATGATCACATACTGGACACCGTGACAAATCCTTATTCTCTTTCCAGAATAATACACAATCGTTATTGCACGCATCTATCCGGTCATAGCTCAACCCAAGTTTCCTCATCATCTTCTTCGCGTCATAGTACGACGGCGGTAGCTTTTCACTTTCGGGCAGTATTTCTTTGATTAAGGTAACAAACTCGTTAAAACCTTTCTCACTCAGCCCGTGGTCTGATTTCAACTGTAATAACCTACTAACCGCAGACAGCCGTGTGTGTTTCGGAGCTCCATCCCACAGCGGCTCTTCCGCAGCTCTCAACAACTCATAAAACTGATGAGCCCCCTCGTTCGGCGGTTGTGGACTGTCGTTACCCCAGTCAACATTAGCATGCCCAGCATCCATAATCATATCTCGGTAATCATATCGTGCCTCCTCCCTAACTTCAGTTTGACTAGCCGGGTTGGACGACAATACTATCGTTTCCCCGTGCTGCGTCCACCTTGTGTATCCACCCATAAAACCGTACCGACGAAGATGCCATTTTACTTCAATTCTTTTTCTCCAGTGCAACAACTCACATCTACCGCACGGACACCTTATCTTATCAAGGTCAACATGTGCAGGATGCGCATAAGCGAAGTCGAGAAATTCGTCAACGCGACACTCAAAATCTTCAGCATTCTTCCTTTTCATCCAACTTCGATCGACTGACATGACGACTGAATTATCGTACTGTATACCACCTTCAATAATGACCAGTGATTAGGCATTGCCGATGTAAATATGAATGCATGAATGTTACAACATGTCTACATATTTCCCCTCCACTCTTGAACAGGTAGTGGTCCTATCCCATTCAGAAAAGCACATGTTTATAAAACAGTGAATAACTCATGCTTAGTCCCATGTCTGTGAAAAATTCGGCAGCACCTCCCCGCATTTCTCCAAGTACACGACATCGATTAGGTGTTCTAACATTCATCTAACCTTGCTCAGGAAGGTTTGACGGATGTTAGAACACCATATCTGTATGCACCCGGAGAAACACACGAGAACGTGTACCAAATATCCACGACATAGAACACAAAGCATGAGTCAAAACACTGTTTTATAAACAATTAGCTTTTCCAAATTGTCCAAACTGGACATCCAAAGGCTCATTACAAGGCATTACTTTGTAATGAGTACCTTTGAACGGGAACTAAGGGTTTCTATGCATGCATGCGTTCAGAAATTGATAAGATATGCAAGAATCTTTCCGAAATATCAAAACTGCAGAAAGATCGTTACATATGTTACCAATTCCACATTAAATAGAATTCGTTGGCAACGAGTTGAACCATCTCGTTGCCAATGGACTTCTCAAAACAACAACTAATATAAAGAAGGCAGGGTTTGTAAACAACGAGTAATTGAACCATCTCTGGGCAACATAGAGTAATTATGGGATGTACAAGGGCTAATTGGGTTATTAGGGTTAATTACGAGTAGTAATTATAGCTAATTAGGGTTGATTAGGACTAATTAGGGTTATTTAGTCCTAATTAGGGTTTAATTGTGCCGAGTAGTGCTGATTAGTCCTAATTAGGGCTAATTAGGCTTAATTGGGTTATGTTAGGGCTAATTAATGTTAATGAGGGCTAGTTTCGGATAATTATAGCTAATTAGGGTTGATTAGGACTAATTAGGGTTATTTAGTCCTAATTAGGGTTTAATTGTGCTGATTAGTCCTAATTAGGGCTAATTAGGCTTAATTGGGTTATGTTAGGGCTAATTAATGTTAATGAGGGCTAGTTTCGGATAATTATAGCTAATTAGGGTTGATTAGGACTAATTAGGGTTATTTAGTCCTAATTAGGGTTTTAATGGTGCCGAGTAGTGTTGATTAGTCCTAACTAGCGCTAATTAGGCTTAATTGGGTTATGTTAGTGCAAATTACGACTAATTAGGCTAACTATAATCAATATGCGCATAATTGGGTTCATTTGGGCTAATTTGGGGTAATTACAGCTAATTTGATTTTCATTAGGTTCTTAGGGTTAATTAACTAATTAGGCTCGTTAGAGCTAATTAGGGTTAATTGATTTACTAAAATATTGTTAATCAGGACTAATTAGGGCTAATTATAGCCAGTGCTGGAGCCACGATGAGATTCCAGGGGATGCATGCTAAAAATGTCGCATTAACCTAACTAACCTAAATTTAATGCACACTCAACAATCTCAATTCCGACACCTCATATAGGGTGTCGATATGGTGTCTGATACGTGTCTGACACCTCTGGACACGTGTCCGACACATACCGATACGTGTCCGACGCCTCCGGACACGTGTCCGACGCATACCGACACGTGTATGACGCCTCCCGATACGTGTCCGACGCCTCCGGACACGTGTCCGTCGCCCACCGACACGCACCTCCAGACACATCGGCATACGTTAATTTGGTCCGTGTCTGCGCTAACTAACAGGTATCTCAATCCAATTGGGTCCCATCCTCCGTCAACAATCTCAATTCTCAAATGCTCAATGCAATAAAAATTAACAAAAATCACACATTCAATCCAATTGGGTCCCATCCTCCGTCAATAATCTCAATATCTCAAATGCTCAATGCACAATTAACAATCTAAAATCATCAATTAACAACCTAAAATCATCAATTAATAATCGCAATTACTTCAAATGCACAGCTAATAACCTAAAATCATCAATTAACAACCTAAAATCATCGATTAATAATCACAATTCTCAAATGCACAATTAACAACCTAAAATTATCAAACAAATTATCAATGTTCAAATGGAAAAAAAATTGTTCAAAATACACATATCCGATGCGCTTGAATTATTTCAATTTAGGGTTCGATTGTATCAGGACATTCAATTTAGGGTTCAATTAGAGGATAAATTAGTTTAATTTAGGATTCGATTCGATTAGGGCATTCAATTTAGGATTTAATTATGGTTCAATTACTTCAATTTAGGGTTCTATTAGTTCAATTTAGGGTTCGGTTGAATTAGGGCATTAAATTTAGGGTTCAATTAGGGGGTTCAATTTAGGGTTCGATTGGATTAGGGCATTCAATTTAGGGTTCAATTAGGGGTTCAATTAGTTTAATTTAGGGTTCGATTCGATTAGGGCATTCAATTTAGGGTTTAATTAGGGTTCAATTACTTTAATTTAGGGTTCAATTATGGTTCAATTACTTCAATTTAGTGGTCGGTTGAATTGGGATATTCAATTAGGGGGTTCAATAAGTTCAATTTAGGGTTCGGTTGGATTAGAACATTCAATTAGGGGTTCTATAGTTTACTTTAGGGTTCGATTCGATTAAGACATTCAATTTAGGGTTTAAAGAGAAATACTATGAACTTTCAGGACCGTCTTTGTTGATGTTCGGTTTGTACGATAAGTGTTATATCATGTAGGATTGTAGTGAAATTAGAAATGGACTCTTGTTTGACTGCAGATAAGGTTAGGTTCTTGCATCTTTTGACTAAGCTTTCTTCTTCCAACTTCAAGATAGGACACCATCAAAAACTCATGTTTCCAGTGAATAGTTGTTCTGTCTTGCTAAGTGGCATTTGGTCTAACAACCATTTCAGAGGAATATTACCTAAATCTTAGCAAAGGATCTCTACAAGAGCTGTGCATGTATTTGGGCACCCATTCCTGCATTTGAAGCAAATCCCCTCAAGCTGTCTTGGACAACCTTTCATACACAATCAACTAAGAGCAACCTACTTAGGAAAGCAATGGGACGCTTATCACGACGGAAAAGGGGCCTGCGGGAGTGGTTGAGGGAGGTCAATAATCAAAAATATTCTGTTGAGGGTGTTCAGTAATGGCAAAGCAATGTTGCAACTGCTTCTGATCAACGCTTGCAGGCCACTGAAAAGGACTGCTAATTTGATACCAATAAGGTGCTAATTTAGGAAAATGGAACCCCGATACGCATACAAACGACAGAGCCACACGGCAAGAATATCAATCTTTGACAATGAAACCAAAATAAGACCACCGCAAGAGGGGATGCAAATTACGTTAAGGTTAGATGTACCATACCTCTAGTTTTTTAAGATGGGCGGCGCGGCAGTGGTGGCGGTGGTCCTTCGATTTTGAAGATGGGCGGCAGTGGCGGCGTCGGTGGCGGTGGCAGGCTATATTCCGTCGGGGGCTAGGTTGCCGGGGATGGCGACGGAGGAAATATCACCGGTGAGAGAGAGAGCAACGGGAGAAAGAAAAACAGAAGGGGATCTGATCTTTTTAAGGCCTTTACCGACGGAACACACCTGTCGGTAAAAGTCCGTCGGCAAAACCCTACTTTCACCGACGGGTATTTTTACCGACAGAATTATATTTTTACCAACGGTTTTTTCCGTCGCTGAAAAGACTTTTAGCGACGGAATTTCATCCGTCGCTAAAAGTCCGTCGCTAATTCCCTCTTTTCTTGTAATAATTTTGAGATCATAAGATTTGGAAAATTGGGTTATTGAAAGTTATGGCTCGTCTTCGTATAGTAGCGCGATAGATATAGAGAGGGGAAGATGGGAATATGGGCAAAATACGTATGCAAAATTTTATACGTATTTTTCAAGAGTTGGGGTAAAAAGGTCCTATATTGGAATTTTAAAAATAGGGTATGCTCACATAAACTAGAAGTATATTAAATGCAAACGGTGTTATATCATAAAGGTATATATGTTACGATTCTTTAAGATTTTGGACTAACAAGAAGAATTTTGAAAGTCAAATAGGTTGCCTATTATTACACCCTAACCTCAAGGGGTTTTGTGATGTTTTCCTATGATTGCTTAAATCAATTACATTAGAATCTAAATTCACTCCCATTAATCCACCCACGCACATAATACAATATTATCTTTAACAATGATTAAGAATTCATAACTTGGAGACTTTTGAATCTTAGACCTAACTCATTTCTCTCTGTCAATCCACTCTGATTTAAAAGCCTTGTCACAAAAAGAGAAGAGCTTTTTCTGGACCTTGTTGTCAAGATCTAAAAGCGATGTGTAGGGTGGAAAATTGTCCTCCTTAACAAGGCCGATAAAGCAACCCTCATCTCTTCTGTACTTTCAGCACTACTCAACTATCACTTACAGGTCTGCTTATTTCCAAAATTTATTTGTAAAACAACTCGCTCTTGTGCAAGTTCTGGTGGATAGAGTCTGATCGTACAAAATCAGTTCAATGGATCAATTGGAATGCCTTATATGCCCCTAAGTCTATGGGTGGACTCGAGTTCATGCACATAAGGCTAACTAATCAAGCCCTATTAGCTAAAACCAGGCGAAGGATCTTAAAGGACACTGAGAGCTTACTATAAAGAGTTCTAACAGGGAAATAATGTACTAGATCCAGTTTTACAAGCTTTCTTTAACAAAGGAAAGTTTTCTTGTGGTTGGGGTGCAATATTGGCCAGGTGCCAAGTTATCACGAAGGGTCTCAGATGGTAGGTCGATACTGGAACTAAAATCTCTATTTAGAATGACGACTGGATTCCTAGTGAGGCGTATCAACCCCTTGTCATTCCGAATATAGCTCGCCATCAAGTATCACCAGTCAAAGATCTCATCCAAAATAATGCATGTAACTCCCAATTAGTCACATTTATATTCCCGGCTGACATTTCAACAAATATTCTAGCCATCCATATCTCACCACACTCAATTAAAAATCTTTAGGTTTGGAGGGAAACTAGAAATTAAGATTACTCTGTCTCATCAGCTTACCACATGTTATATAATCTCAACTCGAAATCCCATAACATCCGTGGCCTACACTCATCTAGACCTGCCATTAATCCAAGCCTTAGCAGAAAGTATGTGGTGTTATCAATTCCTTCAAAAGTATTATTTTTCTTGTGGCAGCTACTGTGGAATAGGCTTCCTCTCAA